>JAWNLU010001437.1:0-82500 GCA_035042165.1 Drosophila kuntzei
AAGCCGATTGACGTCAATGGCGCAAAGGAATCAGGAAAGTCAAGAACCAAAAAACCGGTAAACACCTTTGCCTTTGGACTTTGACTCGATGTCTGAGTCCGCATACAATTCCGAATCAGAGACTGAGACCGAATTCATAACGAAGCAAGCTCAACGCGCTCTGATCACTGATAACGCCTCCCCCCAGACATTGACAGCACCTGCATGAATGCCTCCACCAATCCAAATCCAAGAGCTTTCTGACAATACCTTCCATTGCCGACTGGCGAGTCGATAAGACCCAATAACTGTACAGTCAGTCAAACCCTCTATTCAAATCTATCTCTTTCCTTATCTCCAATTCCATGTTGCTATTTGTCTAGTATAGCACTTTTTCAATGTTTTCTCTCAGTTCCAAAAGAGATGAAAATTGAACGACCAAGAAATTAAAACCGTTACAAGTCGTTGTTCGTACACAGAAAAAACATTCTACTTGATTTTAATTCAAGTTCAAAATTTTGATTTTGGTAAGCATTTTCAAATTATGTATTGTTAAATTAAAATCAGTAAAATTAAAATAATCGATATTTTCAATCCAAATGAACCAAATTTATATGACCATTCAGGTCTGGTTACCTGATTACATTATTTTCCAGGCTAATTAGAGCATTAAGTCTTTTTTCATGTAAAGCAATGAATAACGCTACTTATTTTGGTCAACCGAAAACCTTAATTGTTTTTTTTTTTGTGAACCGAAACCATACCGGTATTTTTAAACCGAAACTTAAAAAATACTCCAAGATTTTGCATAACCGATAACCGAAAACCATAATTCGAGCATAACCGTAACTGAAACCGATATTTGTTTCGGTATTAATTCCTGATTTTAATTTAACAATACATAATTTGAAAATGCTTACCAAAATCAAGAATTTTGAACTTGAATTAAAATCAAGAATTTTGAACTTGAATTTTAGAATGTTTTTTTTTTTCTGTGTACGAACAACGACTTGTAACGGTTTTAATTTCTTGGTCGTTCAATTTTCATCTCTTTTGGAACTGAGAGAAAACATTGAAAAAGTGCTATACTAGACAAATAGCAACATGGAATTGGAGATAAGGAAAGAGATAGATTTGAATAGAGGGTTTGACTGACTGTACAGTTATTGGGTCTTATCGACTCGCCAATCGGCAATGGAAAGTGTGTCAAGCTCTTGGATTTGGATTGGTGGGAGGCATTCATTGCAGGTGCTGTCAATGTCTGGGGGGAGGCGTTATCAGTGATCAGAGCGCGTTGAGCTTGCTTCGTTATGAATTCGGTCTCAGTCTCTGATTCGGAATTGTATGCGGACTCAGACATCGAGTCCAAAGTCCAAAGGCAAAGGTGTTTACCGGTTTTTTAGTTTCTTGACTTTTCCACCAGGATTTCATTGCGCCATTGACGTCAATCGGCTTCACTGCTGCTACTCGATCGCCCAGATCACCCAGAATATACCAGCTCAGCTCTTATCACTACCCGCACTCTGCTCAGACATATTTATGTATGTATAGTACATCATCATTTGTTTGTTATTGTTTCCGAGAACCCATCGCTTCTTCCATCCTCTTGTTTTCTCTACATATTTTTTTTGATTTCTCCTCTCCTATGTCTACCTCCGAATTTCGCAAAAAATAACCCGTGTCAATAGGGAATGTATAAAAAAGTTTGGGACGATCGTTCGAATAGCCTCTTTCCACGATGAGAAAAATTCACTATATTCTTTTTTATAGGCCCTGAAAAAAAGAACAACTTCTAAAATCAAGAACATTCAACTTAATTATTTTGTTCTTAAAATAAGAACATTTTAAGACCAAATTACTAATACTAAGAAAATTAATCTAAAAATTCGCAGTTCTTAATATAAGAATTAAAAATCTTAAATTGATAAGAAAATATAAATATTTCATATTTAATATGAAGACAATAAATTTAAGAATTTTATGTTCTCGACGCATTTTTTAGACCAAAATTCTTAGTTCTGAGACCGAAATCTTGATTATAGAACATTTTTTTATATTCGAGCTCTGTCTATAGGATACCCTCTGACTATAGGATACCCGTTACTTATTTGAATATATCTAAAGTATTTTGCGAATTTTGAACTCTTAAGATATAACAACTCTAAGGCTATAATGATAACTGCAAATAATTAGAGTTATCAGTAAATCATTGAAAAACCTTTAAAAGTACTTTAAATAAAAAGCTCGACCAAACATTTGTTTTGTATTAAATATCCCTAAATGTGATAATTAAAATATATATAAATCCGTATTTAATTTCCATAATTTCCCCCTGTTGTGCCCGCAAGTTATATATAATTTTATTTTTTTTTTTAATGCGTAGTTAATAAGTACTAATACTAATTACTAATACTTATTTCTAATGCAAATACTTACTGATCTGATTTGGCTTTAAATATAATTTATATTTTTTCTTATATCAAATCAAATTTTCTAATATCATATTGAATTTTTTAAGTACTTTTGGCTATTAGCTTAATAAATATGGTCAATTCAATAACTAAAATTTTTATATAATATATAGTTATCTCTTTAAGCATGGAAAGTGAAACATATATATTGTAAATATACATATTTACATATATACATAGGTATATTGACACTCCTTAAATGCTCTCATAATTGTTGAGTTTTATTCATGATGTGTACATATACAATTTATTTTAGTAATAGAATTGTGGCTTAGAAATTAATCCGAAGGCTATCAAGCTGTGATTTTTTTTTGTATGGGGTAAACAAATGATGAAGTAATGCAGTTGGTAACAAAAAATAAAAAAAAATTGTTTTTTAGTTCAATTTGTTTTCCAGAAGAGATCGATAATCATGACAGGCACATGACAGAGATTGCGACCTAAGAACACTGACGTAGCTAACACTTTCCTGCATTCAACATTTGCACACACACATATTTCATTGTGATTCCAAAGTTCAATATTGAACATTGAAAACGCTCTAGTCAGAGTACTCTACTAAGATATATCATGAGCCTTGCCCTTGTCTTGCCCTAGTGTACCCTACACATTCTTTCTAATTAAATATGTATAATACATGTAACAACAAATAATAATTTTTTAAAAATATAAAACAAGAAAGACGGGTATTGTTTCGATCACTATGAGAAAGGAGTTCCCCTGGAGTCAACAAGGCCAAAAATAAAGTTTACAATTTTTGATGTGGGTGAGCTTGTTTTAATCAAATCAAGTTGATATTATAAAAAAAAAATCAATATCACTTATATTTCGATATAGAAAAAATTTTATTTTTACTAGATATTTTTGAATAAAAAACTGATCGAAAATATCGATAATGTCACGACTTCCAATTAGTCTAAATAAGTCGTGTTTCCACTTTAAGTTAGTTTTGTTTCCTCTAATGCTTACTTTATTACGGCAAAGTTTTCATTTGGATGTAGTGTTAACAATTTAGTCACGAAGAACAAAAAATGTTGCAAATGCAAAAAAACCACGGAAAATATCGCACAATTATGATAAATATGTATGATCGCCAAAAACTTATTATCGATATATAAATATCGATATATTAGCAACCCTACATTGTAGTCGCACACCATCGTCACAACGAAGCAGCGATCGCCGTGATGCTTCAAAAGCTCATCAAAGTCACAACCCACATGTAAAGCTTAACATATTATTAAGAAAGCTTTTCACGAATTGCACGATCTGTAGAGCACAGATCAGAATTCGTAGGTTTAGTTTCGGCACTGCATTTAAGTTCTCAGCAACTGATTAACAAAATAAAATAAGTAAACAATATAATAAATAATAACAATAATAACCTCAACAAAATACAAAAATTTAAATAAAATAAAATTGGTGACATATGTTTTCATACATTCATATGTTTGTGTATTGAATGATAAAGCTTAATACCAACGTAGCCGAACAGCGTGAACCGAACTGCCATTTTCGAAGTCAAAGGAATCTTTCGAAATTTTCGAATTTTCAAAATGAATAAAATTTAAATGTTTTGACAAAGTTGTGGCAGTTCAAAGTTATAAAAGTGGCTCAGTACTTTCGACGGCCAGAACCGAAATTAACCCTTATAAATGAATCGGTTACTGAACGGTTATTTCGGTTTAAAAAGTTTCGGTATGGGTTTCGGTACAGCGGAAAAGTTATTTTCGGTTACGGTTTCAGTAACGGTTTCAAATTTCAATCGGTTTTTATCGGTTAAAGGTTACGGTTTCGGTTAAGGTTTTTAATTCCTGGTTTAAAATTAATTAAATTTAATTGCTTACAAATTGCGGTTTGATTTTCTTAATTTTCAAGGACATTAGGGGATGTGGCCAAATGCTATAAACCTGATCCGCTTTGGATATTGAGGAACCTGCATACCAAGCAATATCTCTACTTCTTTTAGCCTGGTGCTCATACAGATGGACGAACGGAGAGACAACTCTGCTGATCAAAAATATATATTATTTATAGTGTCGAAGATGCTTCTTCTTCTTTCTCCCTTTTACATAAATTGCAACGAATACAATATGCCCTTATGCTCTATGAGTAACGGGTATAAAAGTACAAACTCAAGTTAATAGGCTTTCAATTTATTTCGTATTATTTTGAGAGTGACAGTAAAAAAAATTAGAATGAGGGAAATGCCAAACGGTCGTTGGAACTGGTCTCCTTGGAGAGCTGCACAAATTCAGTCTAGGCGAGTTCTAATACTATAATGGGCGTGGCAGGTGGGCGCAACTAAACCAGGCTGTTGGACTCAAGACTGGGCGTAGTGTACTGCGGCTCGATGGCAACTTTCGAGTCAATGGGAGCATCAGTATCCTCCGTTGAGACAGAGGATGCATCTGAATCCTCCTCCTCCTCCAGCTCGGTCTCCTCACTCTCCATGTGTCGTGCCCGTACAGTGACAATATTACGCTCCACATTCGAAAGATCTGCAGGTGCGGCTGGAGCCACCGCAGCGGGACTGCTAATGGATACTCCACCCGTGGGTCGATCCTGGTCCGAGCTGGTGGCACTGTTCATCCCCATTCCCGACAGACTCGATAAGCTGGGCATGCTGACCGGACACATGCAGGGCACGAACTGAATGCGGTTCCACTCTTCTCAGTCAACGTACTTTGCGGCTGATAGTTGAAATAGTCCGGATAGGGATATTGCGGCCGGCTATTATACATATTGTTCACCCGGCGAGTGTATGTCGGATACTCCGCGTATCGCAACGATGACGATGCTTCTGTCGTGCTACTCGACGGAGGAGGAGCACTGGTCGTTGTTGTTGTTGTTGTGCTTGTGGTTGTTGGTGCCGGCGTGGTTGTTGTTGTCGAGGTTGTCGTTGTTGTCGGCGCTTCCGTTGTGCTGGACAAACTGTTGCTGTTGGGTGGTGTTACGTCCGTCTTGGAGTTGGTACCATCATGACGTCGCGCTGCCGCATAACTGGTCACCGCATACGGATTGTAATGGCGACCGGACAGCAGCGGAGTCTGTGCGGCCCCAAAGCCAAAGAGCGGTACACTAAATGTCTCCCCCGCCAACGGTTGGTATGTGTAGGTGCGAAAGTAGGTGAGCGGTATCTGTTGCAGCACCTGGGAGCGGGGAGTTTCGCTATCAACGGTAGGGGGGCAAATCGTTAGGGGAAAACGCTCACAAATTCAAACTTGACTACAAACTTACGTCGTTGGCTTGGGCCACCAAAAGGCGCTGCTCTGCAGAGGAATACAGCATAGGCTAGCGATCAGCTGCAATGAGGGAAATGGTCAAGAACAGTAAAAGAAAAAGATCCATCAAGAGAGGAAAAACTATAAATAAAACGTTAATGATAAAGACTTTAAAATTGTCCTTTTTTTAAAATCTGGTATTAATTTTTATGTTTTTTCAGATGTGTTCCTGCATTTTTGATCACTAGTTTAGCAATTCTATAAATTTGAATTAAGAAACTGATTTTTTTGTGTGGAAAAATTCTGGGAAAATTCGGTAAAAAATCTGATCTATCGATGGAGATAGACGTTTCTTAACTTTTGAAACTTCAGAAGGATAACAGTATTTTATAATTGAACTATTTTATTAAAATAAAAAAGTTTTTTTATTTATTATATTATTATCAAATTAAAGTCAAATTTTTTAAAAGTTGATGAAAGTTGCAAATTATAAGATTAAATTCCGCTTAAAAATCATATGCATTTATTCGTGTTGTTAACACATTTAATATTACTATTGTTGTTCCGTTTATGAAATTTTATTTATCAAATTTGTAATGATCTTTGAGAGTCATTTAAATATTTTATGCACTTTGCATGCTTGGGATCTATTGTTATACACCTACCACAAAGTATTGCCACATTTTTACACTTGGTTTCAATACACTTCACAGCACTTCACTTGATTATCCTTATTGGATCTTTGATGATCCTTGACAAGACGATAAAAAATAGAAAAAAATATATATATATCTTTGCCTCTGTTAGCTCTAATAAATGTCCGCACGCGAGCTCAGCTGCATTTGTTCTAAACCCAAAAACAGTTATAGGCCAAGCTTTTATACTGTGGACTGTAGCCAGCATAAGGGTCGGGGGTTCAATTGTCTGCTTCTCTCCGTCTCCGTCTCGGTCTTGATCTCGCTGCATCTGCTGCATCTGCCCCCCAGCAATATTCGTTAAACATGAAAGATGCCATGGCGCGCGTCTGTCTTTTGTTTCATCGACTGGGGCGGGGAGGAAAGTGGGAAACGCGGGAAAATTATTGCAGGTCTAAAGAATCCCAAAAGTCGTAAGAGCGAAAAAATAAGTTGGGAAATCAATAATAATAATGCGTTTAGAATAGAAAGCAACATCATTGACAAAATGATTGAATGACTGACGGGGCCACGGGGCGGGGTCTATTTTTCTGTTCTGTTCTGTTCTGTTCTATTCTTTTTTTATTATATTTTGTCCAAAAGAGCCACATCCATTGAATTAGCCATAAACATGTGTAGATGACTATTTCTTGGTTTTATTTTGTATTTTGATTTTCTGTTCGTTTTTTTTTTATTTTATTTTTTTTTCCGTCTTTTCACACATTGAAATTTGGATTTTCTTCTGCTTTTGGAATTTGGGTCACAGAAGACTTTGTTGTTGTTGGAAAGTGTTGTGATTCTTTTGCATGCAGTTCACTTATGTAACTGAAGTTCTCTGCCTGTTATATGGATGTCTTGCTTGACCATTAAATCTAATTTTTATGGCAACTTTCTAGCTGAATCTTTAGGAGCACAGCCTTTTCTTTGTCTCCGAGAATTTATTGACATTTTATGGCATCCAAAAGCGTATCAATGAACTATACACATTTACATAGATCTATGAAATACTTGTACTGAAGACAGACAATACATCGTGAATGTATATAGAACCATTGAGGTGTTAATGTGACCACAATTTAAATGGCAGCTTATGAGTCGTTAAGCAAGTATTTAATGGGCATTTCAGATGATCATGGCATGATCAGTTCGGAATACATTAGAACAATTCAACAATGCAATTGTGATGGACCATTCTTCAATTAAAAATCGCATACTTAGAAAAGTCTAGATGATTTTAAGCGTAAGATAAATCAAAATTCGAATGATCTGTAAGATCGTTGAATCATTTAACGATCGTTTAATTCTTAAACCTATTAAAAAAAATGTTTAACATATTTTCTACTATTATCAGATAATCACATCAATCAGCGGAGCTTTGGTAGCATTACTTCCAGGTTCCCTTGGGATTCTGTACATACTTTGAAGTGAAGTACTTGTTTTCACTAATCTTCTGGCCATTGTGATGGGGTCCCTTATAGCTGTAGAAAGAAATGCATGAGAGACAATGGAAGAGAATTGATGAAAGTCGAAGAACTCACCGTGAATTCATGATGAACCAAGTGTCCCCATGCTCGGTGGAGTCATCCAGTTTTATAATGTGTCCCATTTTGATCTTGTCGCCCTTCGGATCCTGCAACAGTTTGCCCAATGTGTAGACGGGGAAGGCAAAGTACTCGCGTTTCATGGAATAACGAGAGCTCTGGCGGTGCAGATGTGGCACCGCTGTGGTGCTGGCCAAAATGTCCGTGGGTGACTCGAGGCTTTCGTCCATGTAGACGATTTGTAAGGAGCTCCCACTGCTGCTGCTGCTGGTGGTCTCTTCAAGTTGTTGCTGTTCTTCCAGTTCCATGTCCGTGTCCAGTTCCAGTTCCAGATCCAGCTCCTCGATGGGCTCCTCAAACTCGGAATTCAGCTCCTCATCTAGTTCCAGGTGATGACGATGGTTGTTGGGTGCTGCCAGAGCCGGTGATCCACGCAGCACTGGCTGCCGCTGCATCACCTCCTGGGGTGATCGATAGGCGTTATACTGCTTGGCCTTTTTTAGATTCCTTCGGCCCTTGCTCCGCGGCAATTGAGTTTCGTACGGTCGCGACATGGGAGTAGTCTGTGGAGTAGTATCAACTACAGTATCGGGTGCAGGAGCAGATGCAAGAGTGGGTGCGACAGTGACTACTGGCGCACTTTCAGGATCGGATGCAGGAGCCGAGACAGGAGTCACTGATGGTGTAATGGATGTGGATGAATCTGTCAATGTTGTCGGCGTCGGTGTCGTCGTTATTGGCGCCGAGGTGATTGCCTCATGTGCGTAGAAGGGAATCAGCGTCAAGTTGAGCAACTCCCTCTGGCCGGGAAGTCGGAAGCGCTCCACAATGGGCTTGGGTCGAAACATGGGCGTCGAGGGCGGATAGAGAATTTGACCAGGCACCGGCTCCTGCATCGGATACCGTTGGGCACTCAGCATTGTGTTGACCAGCAGCTCACCCTTGGTGCCATTGTAGACAAACATTGGATAACTGGTCGCCGACAAGGTGTTGTCTCCAGGTGCATTATCAAATATGGGCAACGACTGCGGCTGGCGACGTCGCAGTTCCGTCCTCGGCTGCCGCCTAAATACGGACGGAGTCTGGCGTCGCTGCTGGACGTAGTGGCTCGGCAGCTGCAAGTGGTGTTGTCGTTGATAGTACGGTGCCACCAAAGGGGCAGGCGGAGGAGGAGGAGGAGGAGGTGGCGGTGCATCCGGTCGCACCACAATTCGAATCGGCGGTGGCTGCAGCTCTCGATCCTGCCTCATCCGTCGTGCAGTTGTGGCATGTGTTGTGGTGTCATAGTCCGTCTCCGATTCATGGTGCTTCATCAGCTCATCCTCGAGTATCCACAACGGTCGTTGCGCCGCATTCAGATAGCTATGCACTTGGGAATACGGTGCCCTTGCCGGCGTCCACGTCCAGCTCCACTGTACAGCTCCGAGCAGGCGGAGCAGCGCCAAAGTCCAACTGGCAATTGCCTCCATTCGCATGCGAGTTGTCCAATTAACTGGCCAACAGAGCATTGTCAACCACGGTCTTTATAAGACTCGGCTACTCGTACTTTCATTTGGTGACCTGCAAATATCGCCCAACTTGTTCTCAACGGGTCAAAGAGGTCACTGGGCTGTCAGTGGCTCAAATGGATCTAGGCCATATTCATGCGAGTACCTCACCCAACATTTGACCTTATTGTGGTGCGAATAACAGCTGTTCCACTGGCACTATACGACTGCTGATATTCCGGCCAAACTTCCTCATGGGTTAACGCCTCATAACGACACTTAAACTTGGCTTTAATTTCCTTAAGCTTACTTCAGTTAACCCTATAAAATAGGTTTATTTTTAGAACTTAGTTGAGTTAACCCTATAAAATAGGTTTATTTTTAGAACTTAGAGAGTAATTCAGTTGAGTTAACTTTATAAAATAGGTTTATTTTTAGAACTTAGTTGAGTTAATCCTATAAAACAGGTTTATTTTTAGAACTTAGAGAGTAATTCAATTTAGTTGAGTTAACTTTATAAAATAGTTTTATTTTAAAACTTAGTTGAGTTAACCCTATAAAATAGGTTTATTTTTAGAACTTAGAGTGTAATTCAACTTAGTTAACTTTATAAAATAGGTATATTTTTAAAACTTAGTTGAGTTAACCCTAT
Source organism: Drosophila kuntzei (assembly GCA_035042165.1). Classification (NCBI taxonomy): domain Eukaryota; kingdom Metazoa; phylum Arthropoda; class Insecta; order Diptera; family Drosophilidae; genus Drosophila; species Drosophila kuntzei. The sequence continues at coordinate 10,029 of JAWNLU010001437.1, forward strand.
AAAACAGGTTTATTTTTAGAACTTAGAGACTAATTCAACTAAGTTGAGTTAACTTTATAAAATAGGTTTATTTTTAGAACTTAGAGAGTAATTCAACTAAGTTGAGTTAACTTTATCAAATAGGTATATTTTGAGAAATTAGTTGAGTTAACCCTATAAAATAGGTTTTTTTTTTAAAACTTTGGGAGTAACTCAACTTAGTTGAGTTAACTTTATAAAATAGGTTTACTTTTAGAACTTAGAGAGTAATTCAACTAAGTTGAGTTAACCCTATAAAATAGGTTTATTTTTAGAACTTAGAGAGTAATTTAACTTAGTTGAGTTAACCCTATAAAATAGGTTTACTTTTAGAACTTAGAGAGTAATTCAACTTAGTTGAGTTAACCCTATAAAATAGGTTTTTTTTTAGAACTTAGAGAGTAATTCAACTAAGTTGAGTTAACCCTATAAAATAGGTTTATTTTTAGAACTTAGTTGAGTTAACCCTATAAAATAGGTATATTTTGAGAACTTAGTTGAGTTAACCCTATAAAATAGGTTTATTTTTAGAACTTAGAGAGTAATTCAACTTAGTTAACTTTATAAAATAGGTATATTTTTAAAACTTAGTTGAGTTAACTTTATAAAATAGGTTTATTTTTAGAACTTAGAGAGTAATTCAACTAAGTTGAGTTAACTTTATAAAATAGGTTTTTTTTGAGAACTTAGTTGAGTTAACCCTATAAAATAGGTTTTTTTTTTTTTAAACTTAGGGAATAATTCCACTTAGTTGAGTTAACTTTATAAAATAGGTTTACTTTTAGAACTTAGAGAGTAATTCAACTTAGTTGATTTAACTTTATAAAAGAGCTTTGTTTTTAGAACTTAAAGAGTAATTCAACTTCTGCTTTAAAGCCAAACTTGATTATGAGGCACCAACAAATATTTTTCAGTGTTCCTTAAATCAAGCAATCAATGTTTTCAAAAGTCAAAATATTTTATAAGAAATTTGATAGTATAATTAAATTAAATTTAAAATTTACAAGAACTTCATTTTAAATGAATATTATAAACTATACTAAGAGCATAGTATAAATTAAATACATTATTAAAAAATGCATTTATTTATTTAATAATTATACTAGAGACTTATGGAAGACACCTGTATAACAGAATTCTTGTATATTTATATTTATTAATGAAAATAATAAAATGTAGAGTAATTAGTTAATTAGATCTGAAGCTATTGTTGAGATTTTTTTTGTTTGATTTCACTTCGATCTCATCTCAGGTTTTATAATGAAGCCAGAATAAAAGTGAAGTTCCTGAATCTTTTTGGTATTCGAAACAGAGTTAGGACTGGGGGTTCCAAGGGAAGACTTGAAATGGACAGCTGTCAAAACTGACATTAATCAAAACACTCTAACTGATTTGCTTTCTGTCGGTTGCAGTGGTTCAGGTTCAATGTGGCTGCTGTTCCTATGGCTCTTGTGGTTGCCTCTTGTGGTCTATTCCATCTCTGACATGTTATAATATTTTGGCTGCCATCCGTTGCCTCATCAAAACAGCTCAGTTCTGATGGGAATGTGCCGGTTGACGGTTACAGGGAAGGTCCAACGGTCCAACGGTCCGTCAATTCGACGGTTAGAACTCAAAGTGCTCGCTGCTCTTTTGTTTAACATTTGGCGCTCCGCTTCCACTTTTTAGTGTTTGGAAAAACAATTTGGGCAACTTACAGGAGAGATACAATGCATTACAGTGAGCGAGCAAGAGATAGAGAAAGAGAGAGATCGAGAGTGTGAGTGTGAGTGTGAGAGAGAGAGAGAGAAGACTGAGACCGAGGAAACCGACATGACCACAGTGGAGTGGAACAAGTGGAACGGCCGCGCCAAAATGGGGTTAATAGCCTTTGACAGACAATTGGACGGCCACGGGCGGTCGTGAGTTCTCACTTTGGTAGAGGTACTGCAGCAAGGTCTCTCTGCACGCGAAATGAAAATGGAAATGGAAAATGAGAATGGAAAAATGATTTATTAGCCTGTATCGCAGCTTTGATCGATCAATCGGCGCTATCTGCTGGTCCCTGTTCCGTCGGTTAATTACAAAAATAAAATCATTTCCCTACATTTTTTATGAAGTCCGCTGCCGCATCTCAAGAAGACACCGGGTCCCGGGTTGGATCTCGGGCTTGGAATCTGTCGAATCTACAAAGTTGCTGCGTGAAAGATTCGAAAACTATTTTCATTCATTTATATCGATTATTAAGTGCTATGTTTAGGCGGTAATTTGTAGCTGCAATATTATACATAGTATCATTGCGATTGCAGGTCAATTTCATTCCTTTTGAGCTGATCAATTGCGTGACCTTACAACATAATTAGATCGAAAATGGAAATTAATTTGGAACGAATGTCCCTTGGCCTTACGAGTTTTTAATAGACTCTAATGCGTTTTAAATTCGCCCTCAATATACTCGTTCCAAAAAAGAATGCATTCAAGAGATGCGACTTAAGATCTGTAGTTTACTATCTACTCGTATCTATCTATCCTAAATTCCACACATCTATCACTCAAAGCTAACTCGTGCCTATAATTAACAGCTAGAAATATTTGGACAGTCATAAAACACATGCCCATACTCATTCTCATAGATTCAGATGAAATGAAAGACATTCGAATCATAGATTTGAGCAGACCGTCCAAAAACTCGTATCTGACATTGGGTCGAGACAACGCAACGCATTTTTGACACCAACAATTTGTTCTGTCAATTTGTTATAAAATGCATTTTATGCAAATGAAAGTTGTCCTCAATCTATCTGACAGATACCATAGTTACACTCACAGGCACTCGCTCTTACCTGGCACTCATATTTTTTTTATTTTTTTATTTTTATTTTTTTATTTATTTATCTTCTTTCTTCTCAAACTGATTGATGCACCGCATACGACGCACTATGAAAATTAAACAATAAACTAATCAAGAGCCAGATGAGCAGATGCATCTGTCAGATACGGATGTACTTGTGCTAAGATACAAATATAAATTCAAATGTCAACCGATTCTTTTGTCACATTTTCAACTCCCTCCCATTTTCCAGCTTAATACGAATGTAGCTTATAGCTTTGATTTCAACCATAATTATATAAATATTCCATCAGCGAGAAAAACTTTGAGAAAAAAATTGATCAGCACTGTCATCTATAGATTTTAATGCAATTATTCGAATTTGGGAATAATAGATAAAGGAATAATAATTAAAGATAATACAGAATATTACTTATAATATTTCTGTAACATCCTCTAATATATTTAGAATACTAAATCACATAAATAAGATATAATAATTTATGCATATAGCATAGGATCTTGATTTTACAATAAATATCAATAAAGATTGTAAATATGCTATGGTGTAGGGTCCAGAATATAAAAGTAGTTTTCTGATTTTATTTGATTAGTCGCAATAATTTATCTAATAAGTGCTTGTAAATCTTATCGAAACACGAACACATTAAGAGCTACAAGGGGTATTTATGATGTGAAATGTAAGCTTCAGCTTTTCCTTTTAATGCTCACCTTCAGTCTGTCATATCAATCGATATACTTATAAGCAGTATCTATAAAAAAAACCGAGCACAACCCTTAGCCCTTGGAAGCATGAGCTTTCAGATGTTAGCTTTCGGCTGGAACCCCAGTTAAGCTTTTGTAGACCTGGGTGGCAACCACTAAAATTAATTCCCACGTAAAAACAAAATACATGAAAGAAATGGAATATACCCTGACCCATTACATAAATTATTATACACTTACAGTATATAGTAAGCGATTTTCAGCGTCATCATGATAGTAGCTTTATAGCTTTACTTTAAAGTCTGCACCTAATTTATTGCTTTAGTAATTCAAATGGCATTTAATATTGGAAATAAATTTAATCTGCCTAAATATACAATATATTGAGTTTATATAGCAACTTTTGGAGCGTCTACACTGACAAAAAAAATGTTCTAAAAGCAAGATTTTGGTCTCAGAACTACGAATTTTGGTCTAGAAAATGCGTCGAGAACATAAAATTCTTAAATTTCGAAAACACATCTTGATTTTAAAAACATTTCAAATAAGAATAAGTTCTTAGTTTAAGACCAAACAGTCTCAAATTCTCAAATCAAAAATAAAAAAAAGCCAGGTGGTGTTTTAAACTTTAAACTTATTTTTGTGTTGGAATATTTATACATTTTTTGGATTTATTTTTTTATAAATATTCTGATTATATTATATAAATGTTTTTTCCTTGGCTAGAGCGGGTTTCGATCCGTCGACTTGTTATTACCAAACTGAAGAGGCGACTCAACCAGAGCACCACGGTGTCATTATTGTCTTCATATTAAATATGGTATATTTATATTTTCTTAAGAATTTAAGATTTTTAATTCTTATATTCAGAGCTGCGAATTTTTAGATTAATATTCTTAGTTTTATTAATTTGGTCTTAAAATGGTATTATTTTAAGAACAAAATATTTAAGATAAATTTTCTTAATTTTAGAAGTTGGTCTTTTTTTTCAGTGTAGCTCTTACCATCTTCATACTCATACAGGGTATTAGAAATTGTCATTTGACGCCGTTGCTGCTGATGAGCGAAAGCTTTTGACTTTTGATATACCTGGTAGATCGGCTCGGGTTGTTAGCAATGACCGGCAGCAGAAAGCTTTTCCAGCCAGCTTTTTCGGCCAGCTGCGTCATTGAAAGCTCTGCCAGCACTTCGGTATATTCCCCCTCAAGTTCTCTCTTTCCCCGATTCCAGCACAGGGTAGTGTTGTTGTTGCTGTTGTTGTTGTTGTTGTTGTTGTTGTTGCTGCTGCTGCAGAATTCAATTTTGCTGCTCGGGTTCAGTGCGAATTGAGTTGTCGAGACGCGCGGCGGCTGCGTTTGGGGACCGTGGAATTTGTTTATCTTTATCTTTGTTTTTGTTTTCTCTTTATTTTGGAGAGTGTGAATTGTGGGATTCATTGTAGTGCTTGTCGGTGGCAATAGCAATCGCAAACGAATTCGAAACAAGTTGTTAAACGACCAAGTGAGCATTGACCTAAGCTTCCAATATAAAAATTGTTGGCTCTTCGATCTCGTCAAATAATTCAGATCAGGCATCATTTATCAACACATCATTTATCTATGCAGATATAGATATACATACTATATGTATATGCGTACACATATACATACATACATATGGACGTCTATATACAGATGTAGACACACACATATTATTTGTAAGTCCACTGAAATCAGTTTGAATTTTTGACAGATATTACAATCGCAAAACATGAGCAATACGAGCAATACACACGACATTTCGGCCGCGAGACGAGCTGCCTTCCAGGTGATGGCTGGCGGTTCTGCCGGATTCCTCGAGGTGTGCATCATGCAGCCCCTGGACGTGGTCAAGACCCGCATGCAGATCCAATGTACTCCCGCCAACACAATCTCAGCCGAGGTGAGTCTATAGTGTATGTATGTATGTAGGTATAGCTAGTGTCATTTTGTCATGACGTTCAGCTTTCAGAGAATGTCAACAGAGAAGCTTGAAGAGTCGGCGAGAGTTAAAGCTGAAGAGAGCTATCACACAGCTTTTAAGTGGTTGTTTCCCTTCCAACCTTTCCAGACTGATATCATCGACTCACACTCGTGTGACAGAAATAAGCCTCAAGGCGTTGATAAGACTTTTATAAGACCACACTGCATATGAGAATGGAGAGCTGATAGCATAGATATTTGGAAAGGTCATGTCAAGGTCGATTTAAATTAATTCATTCTATACTTATATTTAGATGGCCCAAAACAAAACACACAGCTGATGAGTGTTTCTATATGCTCGTCTATCTGTCTGTCTACATATTTAATCAGGCCGAATGTTTATATTTATTGTCGTGCCGTCTTCTCTTATCGATGGAAACCATTACCAAAAATGTATACATATGTATACTTCGGTTATCAGCTCATTCTCATAATCTTTCAATCGTGTGTCTCACATATAACTAAAATGTCTAGTGAAAGTTCTAGTTCTACTTTAGCCCCTCTTTATCTTATCTCTTAAAAATTTAATTTAAGCTTTTAATATAGAAATTAATTAAGTTTTACAAGACTTTCCAGCATGTTGAGCCCCTGCTCTACATAAATATTAAGCTAGATGATGGTATTATTATCGCTCTGCTCTACACTGATAAAAAATGTTGTAAAATCAAGATTTTGGTCTCAGAACTAAGAATTTTAGTCTAAAAATGCGTCGAGAACATAAAATTCTTAAATTTAGAAAACACATCTTGTTTTTAAGAACATTTTATATAAGAATAAGTTCTTAATTTAAGACCAAACAGTGTTAAATTTTAAACCAAAAATAAAAAATAAGGCAGTTGTTTTAAACTATTTTTTGATCTATTTTTTTTTTTATAAACAGTTCGATAATATATTTTTTCCTTGGATAGAAGCGGGTTTCGATCCCTTGACTTTGTTACCACAAACTGAAGCGGCGACTCTAACTAAAGCGCCACGGTGCCATTATTGTCTTCATATTAAATATGACATATTTATATTTTCTTATGAATTTAAGATTTTTAATTCTTATATTAAGAACTGCGAATTTTTAGATTAATATTCTTAGTTTTATTAATTTGGTCTTAAAATGGTATTATTTTAAGAACAAAATATTTAAGATGAATGTTCTTGATTTTAGGAGTTGGTTTTTTTCAGTGTACTCTATTAATTTCTGCCTGTCGAGAGAATCTAACTAACTAATTTATAGCACAATATTAAAATAGATGCAAAATGCAAATAAAAACACACACGCACACACAGTCGCACAACAAACGAGACCAATTATCACAGTGTCCAAAATATTGAGCACAATGCACGCATTTTTCAAAATACTAAAAAGCTGCCAATTTTCATGGAGAGCGCAATTTGGAAATGAGCAACTGAGGAGAAGTTAGGATAGCATATTACTATATAAAAAATATATATATTATATATCTTTCATCTTATATCTTAAATTTGCAATCATAAATGTTATATCATATATCTTATATATTTTATGCAGGGAACTTACACTGGTGTTTTCGACTGCTTTGCCAAGATGTACCGCCAGGAGGGTATTACATCATATTGAAGGGTCTAATGCCACCCATTCTTGCCGAAACACCTAAGCGGGCTATTAAGTTTCTGGTATTTGAGCAGACGAAGCAATTCTTTCAGTTCGGCTCACCAACACCGACGCCGCTGACATTCTCCCTGGCGGGATTGACGGCGGGCACATTGGAGGCCATTGCAGTGAATCCCTTTGAGGTTGTGAAGGTGGCACAGCAAGCGAATCGCCAAAAGAAAATGATAAGCACCTTCCAGGTGGCCCGGGAGATTGTAAATCGTGACGGCTTCGGGTTCCGGGGTCTCAACAAAGGCGTGACCGCAACAATGGGTCGCAACGGTGTCTTCAACATGGTCTACTTCGGCTTCTACCACAGCGTGAAGAATGTTGTACCCGAGTCGAAGGATAGCACCTGGGAGTTCTTGCGCAAGGTGGCCATTGGCTTCACGGCCGGTACTCTTGCCTGCTTCTTTAATATACCCTTCGATGTGGCCAAGTCCCGCATCCAGGGACCACAGCCAGTGCCCAACCAGATCAAATACCGCGGCACATTCAGCTCTATTGCCATTGTATACCGGGAGGAGGGATTCCGTGCCCTCTACAAGGGTCTGGTACCCAAGATAATGCGACTCGGTCCCGGCGGTGCCATCATGCTGCTCGTATTCGACTACGCCTACGAATATTTATTGATGAATCACTCATAGTATCCCTTCATATTAAGGTTAAGAAATTAACGATTTCTTTATAATCATTATTATACACTTACTTTTTGTAATAATATTTTTTTTTTGATTCTGATAAACTTTGTATACCTTCAAATGGTACAGATATTTACATATACACATTAAATTGACTGTAAATACAAAATAATTTAAATGTATGTGTTCCAAATTTAAGACTTAATGTAATTAAAGTATGGTAATTACAATCTTTATACAAGAACTGAACTTTCTAACAATCCTTTCTATGGCAGCAACGTTCACCCGATTTTTATAAAACTTTGTTAGGATGTGTTGACATATTGGCATATTTGCCATGATTTTTTTTTTTTTTTTTGTGTTACAGAAGTTTTTTATTTTATATATGTATTTATATTATTTTTTTTTAAATGTTTTGTATATTAGTATATTTTTGGAAAGTACTTAAATATAAAATTTTCACTTTTATTTTTATTGCTAGTGAAATAATAATTGCATTAAAAAAGTTATTTGGGTCTTACACTGATTCTGACCAAGAAGAAAGTAAGTCTGTTACCTACATTATCCCTAAACCATTATACCCCCTTTTGCCAAATTGTAGTGTATAATAAGCTGAACGAATCTTTTAATTAGACACAGTTCTGGGTTCGTTATCGAAAGCTTTTAATCATTGAAGCTTATTGCACTCAACGAATGGAACTGAGTTAACGAAGCATTTACTTAACGATAAAGCTAAGCCGAGACACACATCCGCTTTTAGAATAAGAGCAAAGCTAATTCATCAACCCTAAGCTTAATATGCAGTTTTATAAGCTCAGTTAAATATTAATTCATACTCCTATAAGTTTTTCGTAAATATTATGTAAGTAAATACATCTTCGAAAATTTATTGATTTGTAGGGATGCACATTCCAAAACTTGATCTGTTTAAGAAATACAGATATTTTGTATACCTTTATACTGCAAATCATTAATTATATTATTATGAGAGAACAATGAAACATAATGTATATTTGTCTATATTTCATAAATTAATGTGCCATCAGAATACTACAGATGACATGATTAATATTAAAGCTTAGATAAAGTACTCATATAAATTTGATTAATATTAAAGCTTAGATAAAATACTTATATAAATTTGAATTGATCAAATTTAGTCCTGATGTACAATAAGACAATACCAAAAACACACAAAATCACTAAACTTAATTTTTGATCGATAAATTGAATATAGAAAACAAAGAAAATTTAATTTTAAAAAAAGTATCTATAAATTGGTTTCGATGAATGGAAGTGCTGTCGCTAGACTTTAATCGGAACTTGAGCTGGAACTGGATTAAATAGCGAGCTTTTGAAATTGCATCCCTAAAAGCACATAGCACCTGCTGCTGCTGTTCAACCCACACTTAGGCATTCACACACACACTCATTGACACACGCACATACGCAGACATTCACCCCCTTGTGGCAGGTTGCAATCGTCGTTTCGCACTTGATATTGATTTTTTTGGACAGGCGCATGCGTTCGCATTCGTGCCACAGTCGAGCTTCAGTTCGAGGTCGAACCCGATGACGAGTTCAAAGTACCGAGTCCGAGAACAGAGTCCGAGAGCAGAGTCCGAAACTGAGTCCGAAACAAAGTGGAGAGTCCAGAGCCAACGAGTTATCCGTGCAGTCAGCGACACTTGCAGTCGTTTGTGAGCGTTCGCAGCGCAAGGTACTCTTTAAGTTTCCTGGCGCATTCGAACCATAACTGTGACTGAACAGCACAAGGTTGTCAACCTGCTTCCGAGAGAAACCAAAGAAGAGGCATAGAAGAGAGAGAGAGAGAGAGAGTGTGTGAGAGAGTACAAGTTGTAGTTGTATACTATACAGAGAGCGTTGCTCACCATTACTTTTTTTTTTGCTGTTCTTCAAGTGTCGGCGTTAAAATTGTTGTTCTATTTGGTTATGTTGTTTTTTTTTTCGAGTGCGTGTCGAAAGCAATGAAAGAAACTCAAAAGAGAAACAAAGTGCAAAACAAAGAAATAATTTCAATAAACGGACCTCACCAAATTGTTGTTGTGTGCAATTTTAATTTGAATGAACGTTCAAGAGTTTCCAAAATTTGTGCTGCCTCCAATCGTAAATTCCGTCTTCTCATTTTTTTTTATTGTGTCCTTTGCGCAATGCGAGAAAGCGTGGGGAGTGAGATACAGCGAAAGAGAAAGAGAGAGAGAGAGAGTGTGTGTGTGTGTGCGTTGTGCGTGCGCAGTTGTTTTAAAATCTATGTGAAATGAGAGCGGGAGAGAGACAGTCAGAACAGAGCAAGACAGCGACAGACACAGAGAGAGAGAGAGAGAGAGAGAGAGGGTGAAAGGAAGAGAGTGAAGATATGTGAAATGTTGATGGTGTGTGGACCTACGCAAAAGCCTCAAAACTCCAACAAAACTGACTGCAGCTGTTTTCCATCCAAAATGAAAATAGTTTTCCCAAGTTCAATAGAGCGGAAAGGCATTTCCTTCCCCAACTGATGATCTATCAGGTCCAAGTCGGGATATACATATATTTTATTTAGTTCATTATTAAATGCCTTAAGCACGACTCGGGCCAATCTTGGACCTTAAATATAGCGACGAGTGCACACTGACAATAGCGAGTAACGAGTACTGAGTAACGGTTATCGGGTAGCGAATTGTGACTAACGAATAGAGGGTTGAGGGGTGTGGGGGGGTTCATAGCATACGCTCAGGCGTATGTTCGCCTCTCTCTCTCTCTCTCTCTCTCTCTCGCTCTGACAGCAGCTTCTACTACGTTCTACAATCAAATACTACTACGCACACACACATACACACACACACACACACACACACACACGCACACACACACATGTACACTTAATAGTTGACGCTTTTCGTTGCATAGTTTTTGGAGGCAGCGCCAAGGAAACAAGACACATTAACTTTGGGCCAACAGCAACAACCGTCAAAAAGTGCTCTATTTTTTTTTTAAATACAATCTCTCTCTCTGTTTTTTTTTGTCTACTGTCAAATAATTGTTATTCTCATTGTTAACATTGTTGTTGTTGTTGTCTGTTGTAGCCAAAGCAAAAGTTTAAAGCCAAGTCAACAGACCGAAGCAAAGACACAGTCAATGTGCAAACGAAACCAACCAAATAATTAATACAAAACCAAAAAACAAAAAGAAAACGCATATAACAAACGAAAGAAAATAAACGAAAAATCAAGTTGAATAAGAAACGTTGAGAAAGCTTGGAAAAGCGAGAGAAAACATTTGGACAAAAGCGCGACAAGCCAAAAAGTGGTAAAAAAAAATGTGCGCCTCGCTGCGTCGTAATTTGTTGCTGCAGAGCCTTTGGGCCGCCGTCGTGCTTCTTGCCAATGTGCAGGTGAGTCATACACTCGAAATCCTATCGTTACCCTACACACACATTTACACACACACACACACACAGTGAAACGCACAGAGACTAAGCGGACCCCGCAAAATATGCTACACCGAAAAGAATTTATCTGAGATAAATAAAATCCGGGATAAAATTAATTCCAAATACTGTGTAAAGTTCAGTGATCTCGAACTTTTTAAAACCGAATACGAAATACTTGATTTGAGTAGCTTTTTCCATTTCTACAATTATTTACTTGAATCAAATATTTTTGCCCTATCTTAATGTCATTTCCATAGTCATCATTCATAAATTATATTCTGAATAAGTACACAGAAAAAATACATTTTGTTCTCGACGCAATTTTTTAGGCTAAAGTTCTTAACTTTGTAAGAAACATATTAATTTAAAGACCATTCATTTTAAAGTTTCTTCAAATAAGAGAAACCACCTTTATTGTTAGAAAGTGTATCTTGTATGTTTTTTATTTTTTAAGTTGTCTTATTTAAAAGATAATTTTTTTAAGGCAATATTCCTGATTTTAGAACCCGATTTTGTTATTTATTTCGAAAAACATTAACAATAAACAGTAATGCTTTGAACAACAGTAGGAATAAACAAAAAATAAGGTTACAGAAATGTTTACAGGTTACTTAAAAACTACAGGCTGAAATAAATATTTAAAAACTTACATATTAGACTAATTTTTCTTTACGGTGTACGACCAAAAATGTGGCACGGCAAAAGAGACTCTGGTTTCAGGTCTCGCCGTTTGCTCCTGTCCTCGCACACACACACACACACTAAAACACACACACACACAGAGACACACACACACACACAGAGACACACGCGAGTGTGCGCAAATATTGGCTTAATTGAACAGTTTTTCTGTTTTTTCTTTTTTTTTTGGCTTTGTTTTGGTTGGCCAAAAGCGGGCACAACACTTACACAACACGCACCCAACCAATTTGCATATGAAAGTAGCAGGCATACAATCTCATTTGTGGGGGGAAGCGTATAAAAATAAGTAGTTTTTAGTGGGGAGTGAGAGATAGAGAGAGAGAGAGAGAGGGGGGATAAGCGACTTAACTAATGATATCGCTTAAAACTTTTGATTAAACCCAATGAATATCAGTCAGCGTGTTGTGGCAAGTGCTGTTAATGACATTCCTCTGACACACTCACCCACTTACCCATGTATGTTACATATCTGACTTGTGACACTTTGTGGCTGGTGATCAGGTGGTCACAAGCATTCAATAAGCAAACAACAACAACACTCGACAATGCCTTTATTCAAATGAATTTGAAAAGCAATTTTGCTTTATCAATTTTACTGAACTTAAATAACTCAAAGCAATTTGCTCCGACAGGACAATGCAACAATTCAGGATTTGAAAACACACACATATACAAAAGTTGTTGAGAACTTGCAATTTAAGGCAGAAAAAAACAAAAACCTTATCAAATTCATAGAGAAAGATAGAAAGAGATAGAAAGAGAGAGAGAGAAGAAGAAGGGGTACGGGGAGGGGCAGGCGGACAGGATACCACACAAGCACTTAAAGGAGACAGGAGAAGGGGGTTGGATTTAGCTTAAGCTGCTTTATAAGCTAGCTTCTGGTTGCCCGTTGCACGTTGCACGTTGCAGGTTGCACGTTGCAGGTGCTTGGACTTGTGTCTCCCAATGTTCCCGTTGCTTTGTATGCAGTATGCAATTTGCTTTGTTACCTCCCCACTCGCCACTCCCCTGTGAATGCCTTTCTCCTTTCTTCGTGTTGCCTGATACTTTAATACCACTATTCATGTAGGTTGTTGTTGCTGCTGCTGTTGCCAACAATTTATGAGTGACCCAGGGCAGAGGCCCGTGGCTGTCACAGTCACAGTCATCTTATACAACCACCTCCAGTTGCAGTTCCCCCATCTCCATCCCCATCCCCATCTCCATCTCCGCACATATCCTTACCCTACTCATGCTCAGCTTACGCTCGGCTCGTCAGCTCGACCCGTCAACATTGCCGTGCACGTTATCAGACAAACGCATCGCCCGTCATCGTTCTGTGGTTGTTGTTGTTGTTCCTCTTGTTGTTGTTGTTGTCGTTGTCGGTGGTTGCTTACATTCATTTCATTCACGTTCATTTTGCCTTCTTCTCCTTCTCCTGTTTTGCCTACTTTCGCGTAGAGCTTGACGTATTTTCTCAGTTTTTCTTTTACATTTTTCCATTTTTAGACTCTGTATTTCAAAACGTACAAATAGTGTATTAAGTTGGCAAAATAAAAGTAAATCGCAAACATATGCAAACTCCATAAATAATTTGTATGCTTAATCAAGATCAAACACAAAGAATTTAAGAGTTAGACGCACCAAATTAGATATTTAGGTTGCTCTATATCACAAGCTGATCAAACTTTGATTCAGAATTCTTTCTTGCAGACTCCATAAATAATATGTATGCTTAATCAAGATCAAACACAAAGAATTTAAGAGCTAGACGCATCAAATTAGATATTTAGGTTGCTCTATATCACAAGCTGATCCATTTTAATTTATAATTCATTCCTAAAATCAAAAATAATAAGCGAATTCAAGAGATACATTTTAATGCTAGATCCTTGGTGTCCTACATATTTCAAATTTTATTCAAAAAAACAATCGAGACAAAGCAAGAAGTCTTTTACAGGGTCTCTCATTGTCGGGTTCTCTTGACTATGCAGCCATTCCCACTAGTTAGTTTTTTTTATATATTGTTTCAAAGGACTCTTCGCACGCGTGTCTGACTCATATGCCATACAGACAGTCACGAAGTGGAAGCGGCCAAGCACAATGCGCAATATGTCCAGGCAACAACCCAACAACCGACAACCTAACAACCGACAACCCAACAGCCGATGCCGGCCTGGATCCCATTCCTCTTGTATGCAACCCATACAAAGTCTAGTCACATATTTAAGACCTTATAGTTACGAGCGTGCCAAGCCACAGGGGGTTGCCATGGATGGGGGGTGGTCAGGGGGATTGATAACTGCGCTTTGGCCATTTGATTGTCGGGCCAACAACTGTAAACTGGTAACTCGCAACTACCAACTGTCAATTCGTTGGTTGCTCAACCTCAGCTACCCCTAAGCCATGTTTACAGCAGTTCGACTTAACTCAGCTATCAGGGGGTTGACAATGGAATGCGCGAGAGATGAGGAGGGGAGAGTCAATTTAAGCCCATTTACTAAAACCCACTTAGCCATTCTGTCGAGTTTGCATTCTGTGACTTTCTTCCGACTTTCGATTAATATGCAAACCCATGACTTAAGCAGCAGTTTAGCACTACATCCTCAATTTCAAATGATTATTATAGCATTATCCTACTATATACATGCCTAATTTGCAGCTTTTAAAGATGCTAAATGTTCGAAAGCGGAGTGATATTTTGGAAATAGATACCTGCTTTGGTTCCTTAGACTTTCCTTGACCTGTTACACTTATAGGTTCCTTTGAGTGAAGTTTGATTTATATTTCTTGCCTATTATAATCTTTGGTTATGTTTTGATTTCAATTAAAATCTATGTAACATTATAATGTTAATAAAAGAGCAGAGTTGCATCTGAGAATTTGGGGAAATTGAACTGAATGAACCCTGAACTGCAACTGCAAATGAAAAACAAACTCTCTTTCTCAATTCCCAATCCGATTTACTATGTATTTCTTTTGAAATCTTGTTTATATAGTCTTAATAAGAAGATTTTCAGTATAGCTAAAATTTCACTTGATTCAAGATTCTTTTCTCTTCTTTAAAGAATATTTGTACTTGGTTCAAGATATTTTGTGTTCATTTTCAGTAATTGAGAAATATATTATCATGTAATTATCATGTACGAACTTTAAGAATCGCAATTTAAGGTGATTAGAACTTAATTTTAGTATGACTTTTATCTCCCTCTCCTCTCTCTTTCTCGGTGTGTATAGTCCTTAAAAGCTTGTGACACTCATCACCTTCATGTCATGTACTAATGATCGGGCCAGTGTTCAATCGAATGCATTCCAACGACTGACCCTCCCCAATGTCCTTACTCTGGGGTCATCACAGTGGCTCCCAAGGGCTCTGCCTAAGCATTGGTCATAAAAACTCGTTTGCTGTTAATGCTTTGTGCGTGCCCTGTGGTAGTAGTAGTAGTTGTTGTTGTTGTTGTTGTTTTGGGTGGTTGTTGTTCACATTGTTGTTATCTATACATATATCTGTGTCCGCTCCTCGATGCGCCTGCCACTTGCATTTAATCATGGGTGGACGTTCGCTTTCGCATTCGGATTCGCATTCATTGCCTGCACTTAGTCACTGGTCATGTAATAGGGATGAGTGTCGATACAGTGAAACCACATTTAACTAAAATACACTAAGGTTCGCGATTTATGCGTCAAAGAATCCTGGCCAAGTTTTATCAACTCAAATATACATGAATATGAATATTTGTAAAATAAAAATTGTATAAAACTAGGGATCTTCTATAACTCGTGTGCCAGTCTCCTTCTTCTTCTATCGAATATTCGTTATCGATAAACTAAGCATTCTGTTAAATAACATATTGGGCTATGATTACAAATGCTATAAAATACGATAATTTGTTAAATTTGCATAACTCTTAAGTAATTTTCCTCTTTAAAGTAAATTTTGCTGTTCAGTGCATTGATTCTTTTTCGGTAAGAACAATATGGGACTTTTTTTTATAAAATATTAATTCCGTTTCTGCATGCTGCTAATTGTGCTGGAGTATTGTTTTATTTTTTCTTTAACAGATTGAAGTTTTTGCTAAAATTGTTCCTTCAATTTATCAATTAGACTGTTTTTTATATACAGGGCTGTTCTGGTTTTAACTTTTTATTTTATAACATTCAATAGTAGTATTAAAATAAAAGTTTTTCACTTTATCGGACTTAATTTCACCAACTTAAAGTAAGTTCAAGCGGCAATTAAATTAGAAAATGTTTAAAGATATTCATTTTGCAAATAATCTTGCCGAAAGTGAAAACCGGAACAGGCCTGATAATTTAAAATATAACTGATTAATATATGGCCGATGGCGATATGGCCGATATTGACAGCTTTGATATATGTACATATATATTCTGGATATTTTTATGTAAACCATCTTTAGCATGGGATATGCAGTGGTGCGGTCCGCCTTGCATTAGTTACCACTGTACGTGTGCGTGTATGCAATGCCATCACAAATCGAACTCACTGGCCACCCTCGCAATCCTTCAGCATTTGTCAGGCTTGGCAATGCCAAACAACTTGGTCAGCGTTGTCGTTTGCTGCCTCACTGACGATTGTCCTCGCCTCTTGCTCGTCCTTGTTGGTTCTTCTTCTTATTCTCGTTGTTGTTGTTGTCGTTTGCTGTTCGTGCACATTCATTAGTTGTGGTGTCATAGCCCACACATCCCTACATCCCTACACACGACACAGACAGATAGACTGTGCACTGACCCCACTTCCTTTCAATTTCCCGTGCCACAACTGAAATCCTTCTGCTTGTGCTTGTGCTTTTGCCTCGGCTTCGGCTTCTGCTTCTGCTTTTGCTTCTGCCTTTGGCTTTGTTTGCTGTGTCCTTCAGCCATGTTTCGAATCCTCAACTCGACTCAACTCGTTTCGTTTCGTTTCGTTACGTTTGGTTTGGATTCGTTCCGCCGTTTCTTTTCCCATTCTTTTTCCTTTCTTTGTTTCCTTCTTTTTATACCCGTTACTCGCCGAGTGCAAGGGTATATTGTATTCGTTGCAATGTATGTTACAGGGATAAACTCAATAAAGTACATATGTATATTCTTGATCATTATTAATCAACAGCCGAATCGATTTAAAACTCTTGATCTCAAACACTTTAAGAGCTAGAGTAACCAAATTTGTTACACAGAAGTTTGTTTAAAATTTTGATTTAATTTTAATAAAAATATCTAGCACATATGTGAATTACTAGAGATATAACTTTGTCCCCTCCCAACTCACAAAAAACCATCGCACTCTTAGTTTTAAAAAACTCTCTAATATTATTTTTAATAAATCAGCCAAATTTCTGTCGAATATTAAGGTGTTTTAAGTCTTTAATGTTTGCAATACTTTTTGTAATTTGAATAGATACTATTTATATATATTAAAATTAAGCAACGGGTATTTTCTAGTCGGGCATTTGACTATAGAGCCCTTTTTTCCTTTTTTCATCTATGTTGTTTTTGTTTTTCCTGCTGTCACTTGGTTTGTGCAGCTTTGGTTTAATGTTAGTAAGTCCAGCGGATCGGCTGGGGTTTCATCCTGACTTTGTGGTCGTCGCATGTCCCTTTCCCCTTCCACGTTCCACCCTCCACCTTCTCCTTCTGTGCCCCTTATCGTATCCATACCCATATTCAGTTACAAAGCGTTTACGCTTCAATGATTTTTTCGATTATGCATTTTGCTCATTTCAACGTTGACAAAGGCGACCCCTTACCCCACCCCCATTCCCCTGCTATTGTTTCACCCCCTCTAGTCGTAGACTAAACGCATTGCCTGTGTTTTAGGCTAATGTCACTCGCTGGCTTCTGGGCCGCTGTGAAAGCCAAAGACTGAGCCACAAAAAATGATGATGGCAGATACAAGTACACAGGAAAAAAAAATCCGAAATCAATTCAATTCGGTGTCCGAAGTACGGCAATCCCGGATTTTCTTAAGCCAAGCACAAAATACTTGCCATTTTATCTATTTGTCTAAATTTAACAATAATCTGAAGAATTTTTAACTTAAATTTTAGAATAGGTTTTTTTTTTGAGTGTAGAGGCAAATTCAGGCCTAAGCCAAAGGCACGGAATTAAGGTTAAGTGTTGGACTTGCTAGTAGATACATATATAGAAATTGAACGATACGGGAGGTAGCCACATGACCATGCCACATGGGTCAACAACACTTATCCTGCGGTGACCGCAAGGTGACGACTCTTCAGTTGGTTTAAGCCAAAGTCTAACCACAAAGGATATGTGGGATACAAGAGACGGATGCAGGACATAGAGAAAGAGAGAGAGAGGGAGAGAGCAAGCGATACAAATGTAGATGATAATGATGATAAAGATGGAAGATGTTTATGCTGATGACTCACACAATTGAGCAAATGAAGCAGCAAAGCAAAAGGTGCAAAAATATGTAGACGGAAAAACGAAAGCCGAGAAATAGAGACAAGAGTATAAAATGAAAGGCATAAAAAGCAAATCGAAAGCCCTTTTACACACACACACACACAGCGTAAGTAAGAGAGAAGGAGAGCGAGTTGAAGATACTAGACAGAGGGAAAGAGAGAGAAACGCAAACGCCGCGTCGCAATTTTCCAGGCCAAAAAAGGGTGCACGAAACTCCAGGAAGGCGGCTTTAACAAATGCAAACAGAAGTAGGAGACGGCAAGGCCGAGGCCTCATTGATAGCCAGAGGAAAAGCCAAAGGAAAAGCCAGAGGAAAAGCTGAAAGACGCGCAGAACAAGAAGCTTGGCGAAGTTGAAAATATACAAGTTCGCTCGTCTTTGGTTTGTTTGTATTTCACGGCGTATATACATATATGTATGTGTATATATGTATGTATATTTGTAATAGAAATAACGTAGAAGAAACGTGGCTAAGGAAGATGCCAAATCGGTGCCCGGAACGTGAAGCGTCAGCGACAACGTGCCAAGCTGAAATTGTGGCAGGTGCTTGAATTTGGCATTTTGTTGACTGAGCCTGAACGACTTTCCTTGTTGTGACTTTAACATTCCTTTCCCTCTTCCGTCTTTCCTTCCTCATCTCTTAGCCGCATGCATTATTTGTTCGAGTGGTTTGTAGCGGGTGTGGCCTGTAGTATCAGAGTCGCTAAAGTCCCTCCAGTCTCTGGCATATTCAGTAGTTCGTTGCTGATTTCATTTGAGTTGCATGGCACTTTTCAATCGCCTCACACGAGTCACGTCCCACACAAAGCAATGGGGGAAAATGGATGAAAATGGAGGAAAATGTGTAAAAATTGTATGGGTGGCATCTAATGGCAGTGGAGATCCTTTCAAGTGGGAGCATCAGGACTCTGCGTACTCGCAGTTGAAAGACAATCCGTTGCATACGGTTCAAAATGAAGCTCGTCTTGACTTTTCCAGGCGAATTGTTTTGCCCAAGCTTTTGTCAGTTTGGCAAATGGCAAATGGCAATTGGCAAACAGTGAATAGTGAATGCTGAATAGTGAATAGTGAATGCTGAATGGCGAATGGCATCATTATCGATGCTCTCATTAGCCATGTGTCGAGTGTCGAGTGTGCTTGATATTTACCACAAAGAGAGAGGTAAGTTGACTAGGAAATGGTCGCACTTTCTCTAGCTAGAGAAATATAAATAACCCAATAGATAAACGAATGCAAAGATGCCGCTCATACGAATAAATGAATGAATGAATAAATGAATGAATTATTAACCTCTTGCATACAAATGCTACAGTTTCATCTAATTTCTCACATTGTCTTCCATTTCGAATGAACAATCAAATACTTACATATGTGCATAATTATTTTTATACAGACAGACAGAGAGAGAGAGAGAAAGAGAACTCTCCTTTCTTAAATTCAAGTCAACTTTGATCCTTTGCATTCATTCTATATCACTTCTGTTGCACAACTTCTATATAATATCATTGTTGTCACTAATAATTATCCGGCAAATCTTAAATTCGAAATAAAAATTGTTGTGTGATCACTTGTCAAAAACAAAACATTTTTCTGGGAACTGCAATAGATAGAATTGTGATTTAACTGGACTACACAGAAATTAATTCAAGATTTTCATTTCAAACAGAATCAAAAATTGGGTAATCTCGGATTTTCTTAAACTTGGACTAAGTTATCTTTTCTTCCTGAAAATCAGAAATTTTAAAAAGATTTCCTTCGGTGTAGTACAATTGATTTATATATACATATATCAATAGAATCAGCTCGTCAACGAGCACTGCCAACTTGTCAGCGGGGTGCTGCCAACTTAACGCCATTATGGAAAGAAATAACGTTACATGGAACATTTATCGTGAAGCGAACAACACGTTCTTCGACTTCAGTTATAACATGCAAATTTTGATTAGATTTGATTCATCTGCTGTCATAGAAATACAAATACTAGTATTTTATTTTATTTATTTTTTATTTTTTTTTGATATAATTTATTCTTATCGGGTTTTTGCCACAGCTTTCAAATTGAATGGCGTCCCTGGTTGGAGGGTGGAGGTGCAGGAAATGAAATGAAAATGCCAGAATGAAAAACATCACATTCCCGTCGAGTCGTGTAATTCGAGGCATTTTCAAGTCGATTTGGGATTTGGGGAGCCTTTTGAATTCCCCGAATCAGGCTGTCAGCTTGTTGGACAAGTTGTTGGCCAGGTTTTGTCCCATCAAATGCTTTACTTAAATGCAAATAATCAAATTTCTACGCAACGCACACACACACACACACACATATAGCATACAAACAAGCTGGTAATTACGTGACCCAATTAATTCTAAACACACACACACACCAGTACAGCAATAGAAATTATATTCGTTGGCTTTTAAAATTTTTGGCTTTAACTGGAAAAACATGGACAAAAAATGAAATGATGATAACCAAAATGTTTATTTGAAATGTGCGCCAGGAAATACATTTGGAGCAGCCTCCCCGCTTACCCCCCTCCTCCCTCCCCCCTCTGCCCCTGCCCAGCACAATTCTCCACGAGCACTTTGGCAAGAGCAACAACTTTTTATTTAGCTGGCTTTTTGTGCGGCACGGAAAATCCAATTTTATTTGCATTTTCATTAACAGCAAATAATAAAACGGAAATATGATTTTTATGCCATTCCCATGGAAAATGGGCAACCCGTGGAGCAGTTAACGCAGCAGCTGCTATGCCACGCCCCCACGCCCACGCCCACTTCTCTAGGGCTGTGCACTGCCCAGGGCCACGCCTTGTACGCCCACTTCCAGGCCATTACAACGTGCATTTCCGTTTTGACTGTTTTTTTTTTTTTTTTTTTTTTGGATTTTATTTTTGTTTGCTGTTGGTGGTGTTGTTGTTGTTTTTGGTTGATTATAAGCAATTTGTGTTATAAAATCGCAATATTGCATTTTTGGACTATGCTACTTTCCTTGCCTTACCTTGCCTTCCCCTCTTCTCGCCTCTCTCTTTCCTGTTCCCTCGTTCCCTTCCACTTCCACTCCCAATTCCATTTTCATTCATTTTCCACTTTTTGCCTTTTCTCGTTTGGCTTATTTTTCAATTGGCATAGTTTTCGCATGCTTGGGTTTCCCACTCCTTCTCTTCCTCTCTCTCTCTACCTCTCTCTCTCTCGTTTATTTCGCTCTCCTTTCATTAGAATAAATAAATTCTTGTAATGAAGCTTCGTGCTGAAGTGCGTTAAGCAAATGTCATTAAAAATACTGCGAAATGGATTCATTTGATGCTTGAATTGGGTTTGAGATTGGATTGTATTTGAGTTTGGGTTGAATTCATTCCTGGCCAGCCATCAGGGGACTTATCATTGGCTTTCTGACTCCGCCTCATGCTTTCGAATTGACTTCACTTGGCCTCCAAACAATGATAAACCAAAATCAAAGGCCAATCCCAATTTCAACTTCAGTTTGACACATTATTACGAACACCGTCGGACATTTTCGTCATCATCGTCGACATCGTGAGTCCGTCCGTATTCCCCAAATCCCATTTGGCCATCAGCACGACTGGAATCATACTATACGTATACATATGTACACTGAAAAAAAAGACTAAAATCAAGAACATTCATCTTAAATATTTTGTTCTTAAAATAAGACCATTTTAAGCCCAAATTAATAAAACTAAGAATATTAATCTAAAAATTCGCAATTCTTAATAAAAGAATTAAAAATCTTAAATTGATAAGAAAATATAAATATGTCATATTTAATATGGAGATAATAATGGCAACCGTGGCGCTCTGGTTAGAGTCACCGTCAGTATGGTAAGGTCGAGGGATCGAAACCCGCTCTAACCAAGGAAAAACGTAATCGGAATATTTGTAAAAAAAAAGTAAATAAAAATAGCCTATATTAAAAAAAAAAGCAGTTTAAAGTTAAAACACCTGTCTTATTTTTTTATTTTTGTGAGAATTTAAGACTGTTTGGTCTTAAATTAAGAACTTATTCTTATTTAAAATGTTCTAAAAGTCGAGATGTGTTTTCTAAGTTTAAGAATTTTATGTTCTCGACTCATTTTTTAGACCAAAATTCTTATTTCTGAGACCAAAATCTTGATTTAAGAACATTTTTTATCAGTGTACATAGGTGGAAGCTCTGAAGGGCGGGGCAGACGAAGGGCGTGAGCCGTTTGACAAATCGAAGAGCAGCGCGCTCCGAACCATTTTGAGGGTCATAAAAGTGGGTAATACACACCATGTGGGTATCCAAGCTTTTCAGCGTGTGTGAGTGTGTGTTTGTGTGTGTGTGTGTGTGTGTGTGTGTGTGTGTGTGGATCATGGTGGCAGTTGCCAGTGAAGCGCAATATTTGTGACATCAAATTTGCTATTAAATAAAATTTTATTTGCACATTTATTTAAAATACTCGTACACCCAACAAAAATATTTTGCAAGGGATGAACCAAAAAAAAAAAAATATAATATTGGAGTACAGGGGTAAGATGAAATGGAGGAGTTGAGGTTTGTGCTACAAAAATTGACTTGATGTCAAATTTGACGACCGCGTTTGCAGATAATGAAATTTATATACGAAGACAGACAGACACAGAGACAGATAGACAGACATAAAAGAAAGAGGTTGGAGAGAGAGGAAAAGATATAAATAAATAAATGAGCAAGGGACGTGGCCAAGACTAAGGAATACAAAAGTGCACAAATGAAAATCAATTTATTGCAGACAATAACAACGACAAGGACGACAACAGAAATAACGATAAGGACAATTAAGCACGGCAATAAATCTAAGAATTTTATTCATACTCGTATCTACTTATATTCCTTCGGGTCATTAAAGCCACGTCACGATAACGTTAAGTTAGGTTAGGTCAGACGCGATATCGATTACAATCGGTAGACTATCGATTCAGTGTCATTGCTAGCATGGATGGGACAATACCATTGAATATTTAAAAAACTCTTGATTTCTTTGAAACCATGAACCTAACTGATGTTCTTTTAACATATTTCTATTACAAACCTAGCTACTAAATTATTTAATTAGGTCAACTAAGGCAGTCGACAAAAATACAAATGATTATTAAGTATTGAAAACTGAGATTTTCTAAATTATCTACAATTGAAATTAACAATTCATTTAGTATACAAATCAAGGCTACAGACCAAGAAAAGTATGGTAAAGGTTCGAGGAAGTGCCAAATTTTGGGTTTCAGCCTTGGTTAAATTTAATGCATATTTTAAATATTTTCCTTGGTTTAATTTTGTCTTGGTTTTTCAAACTAATCTAGTTTTTATATAATTCTAATTTTGTAAGTAATCTTAATTTATTTGAAGATTTAAATATGACATATTTATTTTAATTTCAAGTTTAAAATAGTTGCGCAATTTTAGAAAATTATAAGGCTTAGGTAATTATTTTTTATTTTGTGAACCAGGACTTTTATTTAAGAAAATTCGGTTCGGTACAGGATCGGTAATGGTCCGGTACTCGTACCGAAACGGTTCGGAAACGGCTTGCAGCCTTTTATACAAATAAATACGACAATTTAATACTTTAAAAATCAAAAGAAATTTAAAAAGTTAATAATAATAATAAAGCCACAGTAAAATTTGCACTATGAATATGAAACAGATTTTTAAACTTTCTCTGAGTATTGCAAAGTGTGTGTGTGTGTATCGCCTGTGGCATTTCTGTAGTGTCGCATGCCCCTTTCTCTTACCCGTTGACTTTGTGGCTTGGCAGTTGGCACTTGGTGTTTGGCTCACACATAACCAGCCATGTCCAAAGCGAGTCAACGAGCTAACGCACATTGTTGTCCTTCTTCTTCTTCTCCACTGAAAAAAAGACCAACTTAGAATCAAGAACATTCATCTTAAATATACATATTGTTCTTAAAATAAGACCAAATTAATAAAACTAAGATAATTAATCTAAAAATTCGCAGTGCTTAATATAAGAATTAAAAATCAGATATTGATAAGAAAATATAAATATGTCATATTTAATACGAAGACAAAAATGACACCGTGGCGCTCTGGTTAGAGTCGTCGCTTCAGTTTGGTTAACGAGTCGAGGGATCGAATAATCCCACTCTTGTCAAGGAAAAAACTTATAATCGAAATATTAATAAAAAAACGCTCCAAAAAAGGTATAAATATAAAAAAAAAGTTTAAAGTTTAAAACACCTGCCTTATTTTTTTATTTTTGGTTTGAGAATTTAAGACTGTTTAGTCTTAAATTAAGAAATTATTCTTATTTGAAATGTTCTTAAAATCAAGATGTGTTTTCTAAATTTAAGAATTTTAAACCAAAATTCTTAGTTCTGAGATCAAATTCTTGATTTTAGAACTTTTTTTTTTTATCAGTGTACTACTTCTTCTTTTTCTTCTTCTTGTTATTTCCCTCCCACTTTTCTCACCCTTTGCCCTTCGTCCTGCCACGCACTTAATAAAATAATGTTGTATGCGTTGCGGCGCATAATATCTGCGAGTGTTGTTTATCTATGTGTGTGTGTGTGTGTGAGAGTGTGTGTGTGCGTGTGTGTGTGTATGCTTGGTGTCAACTGTAATTGTGTTTGTTGCCATATCACATGCACACACACACACACACATGCACTCACATATATATTCGCATTGTTTGTCTGCTTTGTTGTTGCTGTTGTTGTAGTGTCAGCTGCCCATAATTGTTGTTGTTGTTGTTGTTGTTGTTAGCATGCAAGTGAGTTGGCTGCGGTGGGCGGCTCTATTAAACTCTGCTGTTTGTGGCTAAAATTTGCCAGCTATGCACAGCTGTGGCAAAAGTTAATGGCCAAATCCCAAACAACGAGACGACATCTTCACTGCGTCCCCCCTTCCCCCTGCCATTACCACAACCCCTAACGTATCACTCTTTCTCTCTCTCGCTGCCCATTATGTAACTTGTCTCTCTCTCTCTCTCTCTTTGGGTATGTGTTTTTATGCCTTTGTCACTTGGGTTCTATTAGGCACAAGTACACAGGACATACACACACACACAGACACACACACACACACTTAGTTACTTTATCGTTTAAATATTTCAAGTGTAGCACAGACACAAAAACAAGAGCAACAGCAACAACAACGAGATGAATATCGTCATGTCTCGGAATGCGGCATGCAACGCGTGGCATGGCACATTATGTGCCACTTGTATGCGACAATGACTACAGCAGACGCAGCATCCCGCACCCCATCCCTCACCCCCATCCCCATCCCTCATCCCCCATCCGAAACCCCCTCCACATTCCCCTGTTAGTGGTGCAGCATCACAGCCAAAGTAATGACATTTCAACGTTGTCGGCTCTTACTACTATATCTACTATATATATGTATAAAGGAGTGTATGGTGGCGCCCTCTGGCCGGCGGCAAGCACATGTGACAACGAACCACGTTGGAAGAGGGGTGAAAGAGAGTGGGAAGAGTATTCGGATGGTCGGGAGGTGGCTATAAAACTCAATTGCCATTTAAGCGCTGATTTGTGCGCGTCGATTGATTAATGCGGCGTCAGTACGAAACGCGCGCGCGCATTATCGATAAGTGACTATCGATAACAGTATGAAATAACCCTGTGCACACACTCACATATCGAGCACGTAATCACCAATTGTATTTCAGCTTCTTTATATAAATACGCATATGGGGCAACTTTTTGGCTACTTTTGGGCACTTGAGCACAAGTCAGGCGTTAAATTTGATAGCATTCAACATTCAACACACATACACACATACACATACACTCTCTGTCTCCCTCTCTTTGACATCCCCTTAGCTGCCTCTGTTTCTGTAGATGTAGAGTTCCATTTTATTATTATTAAATGTTGTTCTGCCCTGGATTATGGTAGAACGTGTCGTATGGGCAACCAAGCAGCAAACAACTCCTGTCGCCAGGGTCATGTGAACACCCACAGACACCTACACACACTTCTATAAAATATATATATATATATATATATATATACGATCTACCAGCTAGAGCAGCATCATAAATTTACTAAAATCGAAAGCCTCTTGGGTCACGGGCACAGAGACTGTGGGAAGCATTTGGATGGGGGCGTTTCCATTCAATTTCTTTGTTCGTTGGTTTTCTCTTTTTTACTTATTTTTATTTTTTTTTTTATAAATCTCTCGAAAACTGTCCAAATCAAAGACTGCATCCCCCAATTTCACCACTTGCCACTTTGCAATCCCCCTTCGCCTCAGCCTCTGTGTGGGGCCCGCCCTCAGCAGACTGTGAAAAATGTGTGTGGGGCTGACGTATTGGCAAATAAATAAAGCGCCAAAAATAAAACAACTTTTCCGAATATAGGCAAAATGTAAAGCCACCAACAACTACAACAACAACGAGAAATATTCTGATTTTTATTTTATTCAGCGCTCAAAAGTATGCTACAAAATTGTTTATGCGTCCTTTTGTACAGCGCACTATGGGAAAATCGCCCATTTTTCTATTATTTAACTATTCTGCACGAGTAGACGAAAATGTATGTAAAGAATGTCGACATATTTGTGTCGCAATATATATAATATATATACATAATATATAAATATATTCGAGTGTCAGAGAAAACGATTATATTTATCGGAGTCGAAGACATTATTGTTCAAGATGTTTAATAACTTAGCCGTTCTATGAAAATCGAGAGTGCAGTGAGTCTCTGCGTGTGCTGTCTCTCAAGACTAATTGCCAAGTCACCTCCTCTGACACCCAGACACACCAGAGCCACACTCGATGACAGCCTCTGCTGTCATCCCACTCTGAGACTTGCTCAACACTAGTAAGATTCACAATACTAGTTATCACTATCAAAGTAAGCCGCGCAATATGAATTATCCCATCTCCGACACGGCCATTCTGACAAATAACACGTCCTCGTGTATGCAAAGATACTTGATCTTATAAATCCTGTACATTATAACCCTATTACGCAAGCAATTGAATACATTTCAAAAACTTAAAAATAAACAATTTTTCATTATTAACAATATCTTATCTTATTAACATCATATTCCTTTTACTATGCAAAAAAAATGCAGATCAGGTAAAAAAAATACAGGTCAGGTACCACCATGAGCATCGATACATACTGTCTCTTTCAACAGTTTACATACTGTCTCTTTCAACAGTTTCTATTCTGTCTCTTTCAACAGTTTACATACTGTCTCTTTCAACAGCTCACATACTGTCTCTTTCAACAGCTTACACACTGTCTCTTTCAACAGCTTCTACTGTCTCTTTCAACAGTTTACATACTGTCTCTTTCAACAAGCTCACATACTGTCTCTTTCAACAGTCTCATACTGTCTCTTTCAACAGCTTTACATACTGTCTCTTTCAACAGCTTCTATACTGTCTCTTTCAACAGTTTACATACTGTCTCTTTCAACAGCTCACATACTGTCTCTTTCAACAGCTTCTGTATCGCTATCCAGCTCGATG
Organism: Drosophila kuntzei; assembly: GCA_035042165.1. Classification (NCBI taxonomy): domain Eukaryota; kingdom Metazoa; phylum Arthropoda; class Insecta; order Diptera; family Drosophilidae; genus Drosophila; species Drosophila kuntzei. The sequence continues at coordinate 37,867 of JAWNLU010001437.1, forward strand.
GGTACCTGTCCATCTGGAAGTTTCTAGCTTTCGTGTGGGTATTTGTATAGCCTGTTACTTTGTAAAGATTTTAGTGTGTATCTGTCACCTTCTAAAACCTTACTTGCTTGAATTGGGGTCTAGCTTTGTCTGGTTCCTTTCGCTATTCTTGAGGAGAACATAATCGCCAACACTATACTTAACAACCTTAGCTTTGTCTTTGTCAAATCTTAACTTATCGTACACTGCTGCACATTGCATGTTCTTCACAGCTTGTTCTCTTATTTTGGGTAACTCAACTTCGTTTTCGATCTCATTTATTGGAATTAAACCCAATGGTCGAGCAACCTTGTCAATTAAAAGCTCTAAAGGACTCGACTTTGTTACACGATTTATTGTACAATTCATAGCTAATTGTACCTCGACCAAATACTGTATAGAGGTTCTCAAAAAAACAATGCAGAGCTAGCATATGGTGAACTACTGGGTCTAGTAACTTTGGTCTGTGTTAACTCCTGAACTTAAGATCGAACTAACTCCCTTTCACTAAGACTAAATCTGTACGGCCGCCTCTGCACGGTCTTTGTTGGCTCAGCTAGTCTTATTGTCATTTCGCCCGTACTTATACGAGTTAATGGAGTTCCATTTATGAACCATTCTGAATACTTTTTCAACAGCAGTACCGATTTATTTCTATTTTCTCCATACATTTCAGTTTCTACTTTATCGAAATTAACGTCATCTTCAGTCACAGAGCAAGCCGTTAATCATTTTATCTTTAACAAACTCTACACCTCTACAAGATACTATTGCAGAAAGTCCCTGAGCCAATATTTCACGGCCTATTACAATATTACTCTTCAAACAGTCATCTGGTACAACATGAAACAAAATTTCTAGGCAATATCCATTAATAATAACATCGCTCGCAATTTGTATGGTGCTAGAAATACTGGCGTTTCCGATTCCCTTCAGGGCGATAACGTGGTTTGCTCTTTTGCCCATCAGCTTATTGGCAATCCCCTCCTTAACCAACGAGCACTCCGCACCAGAATCGAAAATAACTGGAAAGCTCTCACCTCGTTGCAGCATATTCGTCTTTGGGTCATCTACAATGCATAAGTCAACTTGCTTGCTTGAGCGCGATCCGGGTCTCCTTCTGAAATTCTCTTGGGACACTGTGTGACAATGTGACCGTTCTCCTTACAGCGATAGCACACTATGTTGGTCTTCTCAACTTGCTGAGATTTACTGCTACGTTGTCCTCTTATCTCCATAGGTTCTGTATGCACCTTGTTGGCTCTGCAATCGCTCACCTTGTGACCGAGTTTACCACAAGAATAGCATCGGATCTGTTGTGTTTTAAAACGTTTGCCACCATATTCTTCGTCCAGAGAACTGTTTCGCTTCTTGTCCAATGTGAAAACTTGAAGTTCCGATTGCAACTCCCGTCTATTGTGGACATTAGACGTGTAAGCTGTCCGTTGTAAACGCCGATCAAAGTTTAGCAACACAACAACACTATCCTTTTGCGGCTCGCGTACAGACTCCTGTAAAGATTTTGCCAACTCCAAAAAATTTTTATTTTGCTGCTCCAGCAAGATACGGAATTGTTCGCCCGCGGTTTAAACACGGGAGTCAGATCCCACTTCTGATATCGGAGTCGAAGACATTATTGTTCAAGATGTTTAATAACTTAGCCGTTCTATGAAAATCGAGAGTGCAGTGAGTCTCTGCGTGTGCTGTCTCTCAAGACTAATTGCCAAGTCACCTCCTCTGACACCCAGACACACCAGAGCCACACTCGATGACAGCCTCTGCTGTCATCCCACTCTGAGACTTGCTCAACACTAGTAAGATTCACAATACTAGTTATCACTATCAAAGTAAGCCGCGCAATATGAATTATCCCATCTCCGACATATTCAAAACTATTTCAATAAATATGCACAAATAAAATGATTTGCTTAATACAATAACTCGTCTTTCGACCGATTGCTCCTATGACAGCTTTATGCTATAGTACACTGAAAAAAAGACCAACTTCTTAAATCAAGAACATTCATCTTAAATATTTTGTTCTTGAAATAAGAACATTTTAAGACCAAATTAATAAAACTAAGAGTATTATTCTAAAAATTCGTAGTTCTTAATATAAGAATTAAAAATCTTAAAATGACAAGAAAATATAAATATGTCATATTTAATATGAAGACAATAATGACACCGTGGCGCTCTGGTTAGAGTCACCGCTTCAGTTTGGTAACAAGTCCGAGGGATCGAAACCCGCTCTAGCCAAGGAAAAACATATAATCGCAATATTTATAAACCAAAAATAAATCCAAAATTAAGTTTAAAACAACTGCCTTATTTTTTATTTTTGGTTTTGAGAATTTAATACTGTTTGGTCTTAAATTAAGAACTTATTCTTATTTGAAATGTTCTTAGAATCATGATGTGTTTTCTAAATTTAAGAATTTTATGTTCTCGACGCATTTTGTAGACCAAAATTCTTAGTTCTAAGAAAAAAATCTTCATTTTAGAACATTTCATGATTAGAATAATAATAAATAAAAAAAAAGTTATTTGATAATAGTAAAAAAGGACTTCCAATATTATAAGCCCCATGCAATTGTTTTTCCTTCTTCAGTTATTAATTAATTTCAAGAAATTGTCGCAAATTCCCATAGTATCTGCAAGTGTATATGTGTATGTATAGAGCATGATTTTTAACGTAAATAAAGCGCTATTGATATTGAGTGTTCGCTGCCTGGGAAGGGGATGGGAAAGGGAAAGGGGAATGGGGAAGGAAGAGGCCACTGAAAACTGAACGCGCTGTCATATTATGAGCTCAGGCCAAAGGCATAAAAAGTGTTTTTTATCGGCAGCAATACAACCCTTTGCTCCCTTCACACACACACACACTTGGTATGTTGCATGCTGATTTGGGGTCGGCAGCCGCTTTAGTTTTTCCTCACACACACACACACACACATGTGTGGCACTTGAAGCGTCACAAATACTCGCACTGTGATTGAGTGGCGACTGCATCTGTTGTGATTTTGCGGTTGACAGTTAAGTTAATTTGTTTGCCAAAAGAAATAAACGAGTGTGATATACATAAATGCTTAGTATATATGTACGTGTGTGTATGTTGGTGTGTGTGTGTGTGTGTGTAAGAGAGAATTGTGGAGTACTTTTTTGCCAATCCTTTTTAATATGCCATCTCAATGATACGGAAAATTAAGTGGTTAGCACTCATAGATTGGTCCGTTTAACAGACTAACCCCATCATTTCCCATTTCCCATTAACCGCAACCGCCACTGCCACGCCCATTCGAGATGCCGACCAGCCGCCCATCTCTCTACCAATTTGTGCTTTGTGGAAACTGTACCTTACACAGTGTTTGTTGTATCCCACTCAATATTGTTGTATGTGTAGGTCTATTAAAGTTTGATGAATGGAGTTTAGCTAGTTATCGACTTATCGATAATTACCTCTAATTAATTAGAAACGTTTTCAATAAGATGACACACAAATCGTTAACTATGATTTTCCCCCATTACCATTTTGAAATACCAATAAAAATATCTACAAATCTTTTAGTATTTCTATTATTCTCTTCTTTCTATTATTAAATTTTATGAAATTCGTTTTCTATTCAGAATATATTTATTTTACTTTCAATAGCTTTTTTTTTTAACAAAATACAATTATTTATAATTAATTATAATTAATTAATTAATTATCTTAAATGATAAAGTTATTACAATATAAATTTAATAAAAAATAGTTCATGTTCCGATTTACAAAACAGTTACAATAATTTTCATAAATTTATAATAGGAATTTTGTTCTCTTTTAATTGCGATTCATTCCTAAGGAACTTGAAAACACATTTTAGAATAACATGATGGGAAATCGCACCCAGTTATTTTTCAACTGAAGTTACATAAATTGTGACAGGTCGGCGATTATAGCAAGACATAAATCACAAAAAGTTTAAAGTCTTTAAACAAATTCGTCTTGAATAAATTTAATATTTTTAAAAAGTTAATATTGGTTGTTAAATTGTTGAAAAAAATGTAATATAAAATATTAAATAATATTCGGCTTTAATGAGTGATTTACAATTTTAAAATAAAAATTGTTTTTCAATTTTGAATTGAATATAAAAGTTTCAAATAAAAATTGAATGCTAAGTAGTATATTTTCAAAATCTAAAAACAATTTATGATCCGTGGTTCAATACCTTTCATGTAATAGGGGATATTTTAGTTTGAAATTATATGATTTTAAAATACAAATTGAAATTTAATTATTACTTTTAAATTGTATTTAAAAAATTGAAAAATAAGATTTAAAAGTAGTTTTTATAATAAAAATAAATAGTCTTATTTGCGATCGCTGATAATGACATAACTATTTGGGCCCACTGTTCAGGTGAGAGGAGTCTCTACCTTCACCAACTATTGTCGCTGTTTATGTTGGTGTTGTCGCAGTTGCTGTTGTTGACGGTTTGCAGTGACCTAAGCCAAGGAACCGGCAGCTCACGAACAGCTTTTGGCCTGTGGCGAGTGTGTGTGTGTGTGAGGTGTATTTATGTGTTCGTGTCTGTGTCTGTTGGCAAAATGTTTATGTCGACGTCTTTTTAATTTAAATTTGGCCTTTTATTTCGAGGCATCGTTTCGCACGATTCGCCATTTTGTTTGGTCATATTGTTGTTGTTGTGTTGTTGTTGTTGTTGTGTCTTTTGTTGCTTTCTGTTTAGTTATTTCGCCTATTTGCATTTGACTTGATTTCCCTTTTTTTTCGGACCTTTTTCTTTTGGGCCCTGTTCGGAGCATAGGAAATTACAAAGCAGAAATAATTTTTGGGCAGGAAAATATTTCTCATGTTTATTGTGAATGGTTCAAACGGCAAAAGTGAAATGTGAAATGTGGCAATGGCATAGCAACAACAACAACAACAATAAAATGAAGAAGAACAGCAACAACATAAAGCAAAGAAAAGGCCAAGAGAGAGAGAGAGAAAGATTGTAATGTGCACACGGAAACGGGATTTCCCGCTTTTAGTTTATGATCTTTTTGGGCTCTTTCCACTTCCACTTGGGCCATAATTGAAACAAGTTTATTTGTTAGCGGCCGTAAAGTGGGCAAAGGAGAAGTGGGAGGGGCTAGAGGGCGGTGGAGGGGGCGGGGGCTGAAAGGGTAACCTTTGACTCGATTCATCTCTGAAAAATAAAATAATAAAAGTGCTTTTTTGTCAGTTTTGAGTTTGTTGCTAAAGTTTTATGACTTTAACGAAATCTTAAATGAAGTCAATGAAATGAAAATCCATTTCCAGGAGTAACTTTTGGGTAAAAACCGGTGCTAGGGGGTTAAATCAAAGTGCAGATGCCATGTGTATAATAAATGAATGCAAATGAATGTCCTTGTTGGTGTCAGTCCGTCAGTCGTTGGGTTAGTTAGTCACACAGTTAGTAGTATATATAAATAATATTTGTGTGTGTGCGTGTGTGTGTGTGTGTGTGTGTGTGTATACTTACCTCAGCGCCTTTGGCGCAACGCAACTTTCTCAAGAGTTGCTAATGCGTTGCCAGCGCTTTATCTGTGCCTGCTTATGAGCCTCCAGGGCTTCAGCTCACACTTGTGCTCTTCTCCTTTCATTCTCTATCTCTCTCTCTCTCTCTCTCTCTCTTTCACTCCCTTTATCTCCATTTCTGACTCTCTGTCTTTTTCTTTTGGCCTTGCTGTGAAATACATTTTGGGCAGCCTTGCAAGGTAAGGCGACATGGCCTGTGGTGGATTTCCGTTAACGTTACGTTTGTGGTAGATTCACGATGCCGCCGGCAATCTCACCACACACCTCGCAGTTTGACCACACTACTATGGGCACTTTGCCCTCTTTATTGGTATCAATTAATAACTCAAGAGATTGGATATAAAATTAACTATAATTAACAAATTATCCAAATATATGCATATATCATTTAATCTGTCAATATATGTACACAAAATAAAACTTTTTGGTTTTTCGAGAGTTCCAAACCAAATTCACAAGATATCAGTGATGTGTTATGCTTCTGATATATTGGTCAGAAAATTATCAGTTGCACCATAGGAACAATCGATTAAGAGATGGGTCCTTGTATGAAAAAATGCTCCTTTTTTTACAATTCTAATGGATATGTATTCATATCTACTTGTACTCTCATTAAACCATCATTGGTGGGCCTTTCTAAAGCCAAAGTTCCTTACCAAAAATGTTTACAACGATATTGATATTGGTACAATTATGTTTTTCCGAATAAAATCGGTTTTACATTTCAATAATATTTTTTAAATATTATTCACCAAAATATAGAAAAAGTAAACATTTAAAAGAGGTGTAACCTTTTAAAATTTACTGCTCCTTTCTAGGAATATTCATATGCTTATCCGTAACAAATTTGTTACTCAACGTGTTTCTTCCTGGAGTATGACGCATGCAAATGTTATTTTAACTTGCAACATTTTAACAAATGTTATAAAAATTCTTTATTTATTTATATATTTTCAAATTCTTTAATTTCCACAAATGTGATAAATTCCAATAAAATGTGAAAAACTCCCATAGTGCACGCTCCTCAGCTCTAGTTTAGACTCCAGCTACAGTTGCCTTCATCTTCAAGTTTGCTTCGTCTATTTTACACAAATTATATCGAATTTATTTCGGGTTACCTGTCTAAACTCCCCTACTCCCTCCCTTCCCACCCCCTGCCTATCACTCTTTGTATTTGTGTATTGTGAGTGTGTGTGTGTGTGAGCTTGTGAAATATTTTGTAGTATACTTTTCTGCTGGCAGCAACAGCGCTTGTAATACAAAAAACCAATTTCAAGCATTCATTCAAGGCGCTACGGGACTTTCCCCATTGTTGTTGTTGTCTTTATTCTAGTATTTTACGTTAGCTGGAAATTGTATGGTGTTCGTTTAGTTGTTATTGTTGTTGTTGCTGTTGTTGCTGTTGCAATGTTCTGCTTGTGTTTGTGTTGTTACTTCAGGCATTCAACGCTGACAGTTACGTGGCCCTTTTGCATAGCGACGACAACGATACACACACAACGCCTCCCCCCTCCCCCGCAGCTACTCCCCCAGGTTGTGGCCAAAAAAACCCCCTGCCAGTTAGCTACCCCAGTTGGGTCATTGTATAACTGCGTTGCGTGGGGTTGTTACAGTTGCTGTCGTTGTTGTTGCTGCTGTTGTTGTTGTTGCTGCTGTTGTTGCTGCTGCTGTTGCGTGGTTTGGTTTTGGCTGCTGTTGTTGTTTATTTTAAATACGCTTCAAATTTACTTTTATACGCTTTTAATTTGTGCGCACTTTGCAACTGCTGTTGTTGTTGTTGTTGTTGTTGCCGATGTTGCTGTTGTTGTTGCTGTGTGGTAAGTGGGCCAGTGAAATATTCAATGCGATCTTGTTGTTGCTGCTGCTGGTTTAATTAAGAAATTTATACAATTTACTTGTAGTTTGTATTTTAATTTGTACAGTAAAACATTCTTACAGCAAACAACGCGTGGAATTTAATAAATTTAAATATTATAAATTCCATGACACTTGAGGTCTTTAAGGTTGTTGCACAAAATAATTTCCGGGATTTGGGGATAAAATCAATCAGAAGTACTGCACGATTCTTTTCAGCAATATTTTAGTTTTTGGGTTCTGTATATATGTATATATATATTTTATTTTTAAGATACTTCTTTGACTTTTTTTTATCCGCATATTGTCTTAATTTAACAATAATAAACAGAATACATATTTAAAAAATGCCTGCTAAAATCGAGAATTTTAAACTTGAATTTTAGAATGGTGTTTTTATTTCATTGTAGAGATGTTTTACTGTATCTGCAGTGTTGTTGCCATTGTTGCGGTCTATTGAGCTGTGGCTCATCTATTTAAGGGGACTTTGACTTATGTAGCCCAAAGGGTTCTATGTCATGCCAAAACACACACACACGCACACACACATGCACCTATTTCACATGTGTGTGTGTGTGTGTGTGTATTTGTGTGTATTTTGAAGTTGGTTCAGGTCAAGCGGCTGTCGCTGCCAGACAAAATGCGACTTCATTGCGGGCAAATTCGTGTATGTGGCACAAAGTTGTTGAACTCTTTGAATTGATATAACAACAGCAACAACAACAACAACAGCAGCAACAGCAACTACAGCAACAACAACAACAACGAATCAGCAAGCAAAGCAACGCGACATGGAAAATATCGATTTTATTTTATTGACACAAAAAAAAAATTGCGCCTTGAAATATGCAATGCAAAAGTGGAAAATACACGAGGAGTACGAGGGGTGTAAGACATTGTGAAGGGTGCAGGGGGCGAGGGGATGGTTCACGGTGTGCCTGATGACGAAGCTGAGCTGAGCTTGAGCTCGAGGGGAGCTTGAGGGGAGTGTTGTTGAGGGGAGGCGAAGTGGCAGACTGGTTGCTGGAACAACAAGGCAGATAAGAGTCATAAAAACGCACACAATCACACTCAAACAGACAGACAGACACACACACACACACAAACACACACAGACAAGTTGGGGCAATGTTTTTGGGTTTTTCTTAACTCGCAAGCGGGAAGGGAGCGTGTAAGAAGAAATGAGACTTGGGAGTCGCAAAGAGTGCGAGTGAAAGGCGAAGCTAACGATTATGATGATGACGACAAAAGCAGCAGCAACAACAACAGCAACAACAAAAACAACAACGAGTCATAACAGCGACAAACGTCAGTGGCAAAAATGCCAAAATAAATGACACTGCGACAAAGTAAACTTCCTTTCGGCTGTACCAAGCGGCACGCCCATCAACGCCCACCCCCTTTTCACTCCATTTACCCCCTCTCACAAAAAAAAAAAAAAAGAAAAAAGAAAAAGCAAAGGAAATTACGCGTTGGTTTCAAGCATTTGTCTTGAGTTTGGGGTTGTTGTCTTCTCACGAGGATATCTCTAAATATACTTACAAACATACATACATATATACATACACTGAAAAAAAGACAAACTTCTAAAATCAAGAACATTTATCTTAAATATTTTGTTCTTAAAATAAGACCATTTTAAGACCAAATTAATAAAACTAAGAATATTAATCTAAAAATTCGCAGTTCTTAATATAAGTATCAAAAATCTTAAATTTATAAGAAAATATAAATATGTCATATTTAATATGAAGACATAAGAATATGAAGACGTTCTGGTTAGAGTCGCCGCTTCAGTTTGATAACAAGTCGAGGAAAAAACATATAATCGGAAAATTTATAAAAAAAAAATAAATCCAAAAAAAGTATAAATATCAAAAAAAAAAAAGCTTAAAACACCTGCCTCTCTTTTATTTTTGGCTTGAGAATTTAGGACTGTTTGGTCTTAAATTAAGAACATATTCTTATTTAAAATTTTCTTAAAATCAAAATGTGTTTTTTAAATTTAAGAATTTTATGTTCTCGACGCATTATTCAGACCAAAATTCTTAGTTCTGAGACCAAAATCTTGATTTTAGAACATTTTTTTATCAGTGTACATACATACATATATATATATGTATACATGTCTCTGTGTATATATGTATTGTGTTGTTTTTCTTATGGATTTTGAAGCAATGCAGACATTACAGATTACAACAAGAACACAAAAAAAAAAAGAACAGAACAGAAGCCGCAGCCAGATGAAAAAGTCACAACAAAGCCAATTTGAGCTTTGTAATGAATGAACAACAATAACAAATAACAAAAGACAAGAGACAAGAGACAACAAATACATATGTATGTACAAAAGACAAAGACAGAGACCATTATAAGCACAAAAAATATTAAGAACCACTGAGAGGCTGTCAACCCTAACAGTCTGAACTTGGCAACATTAAAATACCATATGGCAACGCCATATGTGTGATGTGATTTGCATATCATCGATATGTTATCGATAAACCCAACATTCTGCTTGGTTTACTTCAAAGACTTTTCTTTTTCCGAGTTTTCTTAAATGTGAACAGAGTTATCTTAATTTTGATAGACTATGACCAGTTATTGTAATTAAGATCGCACTATCATTTTATTATCATAAATGTACTCCCTGAAACCCCTGGTTTTGTTTTGATAAAAAAAAATATTGTTATCTGACTTCACATATTATTTTATTAGAAGAATCGTAACTTTTGTAATAAAGTCAATAATAATGGAATTACACTATATTATCGGTTTGCATAGGTGCGTAATAATTTCTATCGATATATTTATTTGTATAATATATCGATTTAACGAATTTTGGCAATTATCCATCATCCATCACTTGTTTCTCTTCTATCACAAAAACAAATGCCCAGAGTCGTCTACACTTTTGTTTATAAATGATGTATACGACTTTTGACACCTCCCTCTACGACTCTCCCCCTGTTTCTATCTCTCCCTTTGTCATGTTTGTCAAAGAACTTGCAGCTATAAAACGTGATAACAAAACAAAAATCGCTACTTTGCTATGGCATCCCTCATATCATATCATTGTACGACACTTATTGTTGGTCCCCAGTTCCCAGTCCCCTTCATTTTCCATCCCTCCCTTCGGAACACACGACACTCCTATCGGGTAACTTTGCACACTTTGTAATTGGGTGCCATTCAAGTGTCCAACTGTTGTTAAGGCGCACAGCTCAAATTGCATATTTCGCCATTATGAACTTGTTAATGCCCCAATCCCAGTCCCAATCCCAGTTCCGGACCAACCCAGTCCAACAGTTTTAGAACAGTTACCCAACATAGTACCCTTCTGGCGCTGCCGTCACTAAAAATTACGTCAATTAAACTTAATTGTACTAATTTTTAAGTTCTCCACTTTTTTATTCCCTTCACTCTTTTTATTATATTTTATTCTTTTTTTGCTTGCAACTTTTTGCTAAATATGCACAAATATTTAATGATAGCGAGAGAGAGAGAGAGAGAATGAGAAAAAAAGGTAAAGAGCGCTTAAATAAGTAAACAAAATGGCGTCCAGCTGACAAAAAAAAACACGAGCAGGAGAGTGCTCGACAAGTGAACACCTCGTAGCTAGTTGTAAAAGCGTGAAATATAATATAAGCGAGAAATAAATAAATTCAGTGTTGAGTAACATTTAAAAAACAAAAAATTGTATGTATGTTCTTAATTTAAGACCAAACATTCTTAAATTCTCAAACCAAAAATAAAAAAATAATGCAGGTGTTTAAACCTTTTTTTTTTTGATATTTGTACTTTTTTGGATTTATTTTTTTTATAAATATTCCGAATATTTGTTTTTTCCTTGGCTTAAGCGGAATTCGATCCCTCGACTTGTTTACTAAACTGAAGCGGCGACTCTAACCAGAACGCCGCGGTGCCATTATTGTCTTCATATTAAATATGACATATTTGACAATTTAAGATTTTTAATTCTTATATTAAGAACTTCGGTTTTTAGATTAATATTCTTAGTTTTATTAATTTGGTCTTAAAATGGTATTATTTTAAGAACAAAATATTTAAGATGAATGTTCTTGATTTTAGAAGTTGGTCTTTTTTTTCAGTGTAGTCCAATCAATAGATAGAAGAGAAGAGCCTTTCAAATTTTACTCAATACATACATCATGTATTGTTTTTGAAAAGGAAACTAACTCGAATCTTAGTTACTAGCTTACAGAGGTTCAAAGATGAAAATGAAAATTCATCAAAAATATATTCTTTAATTCTTACCTATACATTCTTACTTACATTTGTAGTTTCTCGATGGGATTTAGGAATTTATAATAACTTCTCTCTTTTGCTTGAAAAGTCTCTTCTCAGATTGATCGGTTTAAAGTTGACTTATCTTCGGAATGCCAGTTCTTTTATACCCGTTTTACCAATTTTAATGGGCATAGGTACGAATAAAAGTGCAAAAATTAAAAACGAAAAAGTTTTCAGTGACCTTTGTGCGAAGGCGTAAGAAAGATGCACTAAAAGTTCTTGCAAGCAGGTGTAAAAGTTCACTGCAAAGTTCACAACAGAAAAGAAAAAAGTTGCAATTTTAATTTACTTATTTGCCACACCTAGGAACGAGAAACTAGGAACTAGAAACTAGAAACTAGTAACTAGAAACTGGAACTCGACGGCGTTAAAAGTTGTTGATGATGTCGGTCAGCTGGGATTGGCCAAGTGTTGATCTGTTACCAAAAATAGATTTAAAGCCGCACACACTTCACACACTTCTACTTTTTGTTGTTACTTTCATTCAGAGCAGATGCCATTTTATAATGGCATTGTGCGAAGAAGCTGAAAAATATTACAAGCACAAGCATGCATATAAAGAATTTAATTAAAGTTCATTTGGTTGGCGCACTTTGACTTCTGCCCTCTCCCCACCTCCATCTCCACCTCCATCTCCACATCCTGCCTCGTCCTTCTCAAAATCTTCCCCGTCTGTCGAAGACGCAGCAACTTCTGTCACTTCCGCCTCAAGTAATTGCACTCCATCATCATCATTTTGTGTGTATATGAGTGTGTGTGTGTGTGCGTGTGTGTGCGTGTGTGTGTGTGTGTGTGTGTGTGTGTGTGCGTGTGTGTGTGCGTGTGTGTGTGTGTGTCTGCTTTGAGACTTAAGATGGTAACGCTGGCTCCGCCCTTTGACGACCCATTAACATACATAGAACCCAACAACCCAAGAATGCAAAACGATGCCAACTTCCTGGCACAATGGGCAACAAACGACGAACATTGCAAGTTATTGAATTTGAAAATATCAATAAATATATATCGATTAAACAGAATTGCAGTTATAGCTGAGATTAGTTCAGTCAGTTTTTGGTATGAAGATTTAATTTCTTGTTAAATGTTTTAAATAAAAAAAACGTATGGAAATCAAAAAACACTTTTAAATTAATGTTGATCATTTGGATCGTTTTTTTTAAATGTATTTGAGGTCCATTTAATACTTCGAATTTATGTATTAAAATATTCTTGATAAATATTTTGGAATTTCATATTAAAGAAGAAATCAATTTTAAAATTATAAAATTGGTATTTAATTTATTATGAACGTACACACACTTAAGATCAACTAATTACACAGTTGTTGCTAAATCAAAATATAATTAAAATATTTATATTTATATAATGTATGTATATTAACTAGGAAATATTATTAATAATTTATTCATAATATATATTTAATTTATTGTTTAATTTAAATATATTCGAATTTGATATTAAAAAAGAAATCAATTTTAAAATAATTATACGTTTATTCAAATTTAATTTATTATGAACGTGCACACACTTATGATCGACTTATTAGACAGATGTTTAATTTTAAAATTTCCCAATACTTTTCTTGGGGTTATCACATTTATTTCAACACATAAATGATCTTTCAAGTACGTAGAATACTTTGGCTGTCTTAAAATTGAGATTTGCATGCGGAATTATTCCATAGTCCGGTTGGTTGCTCGTTTATTATGTGATGTTGCTTCGTTTGCACTTTTTACACTTAATTAAGACGCCCAAGAGACAACCTCTGACACTCTGGCAGTAAGCACCCTACCTCACTACCTCCTAAACACCCTACCTTCTCACTCTGGTAACCTGTTGTAGTGCTTTGCAAGTTAATTCGATACGCAGCCGCAAAATTCAATGGCAGAAGTTTTGTGGCCTTTGCACCGCGTGTAATTTTCATGGCACCTTTTGGCCCAACGTCGACGTATTTTGCAACAAAGTTGCATGTCTCGCACTCGCACTCGCTCGCACTCGCTATCTCTTTGTCTTACTGCCAACACCTTGTCGCTGTCGACATTTTTGCCAAATTGCGCATACGCCCCATGTGCCAGTTGAGGTTCTTGCATTCGTTTTGCCAGTCTGTTTGTAATTTATGCACGTAAGCAGCATTTAACTACCCTACAAAGAGTCCAAAGAGTGTGTATGTATATGAGAGTGTGTGTGTGAGTGTGTGTGTGTGTGAGTGTGTAATTCATTGACTTCACTTCACAGAGATAATGAGAAAAACGCTAACAGGAGGGCTTCGAGTAAAAGGTTGCCAAACAGCAGAAAAAAGCGAAATAGCAAACAAAGTGCAAAGGCAACAAACGCACAGACTAACAGATAAATAGATACAGATACAGATACAAATACAAATACAGATACAGAAAACTACAGTTTGACTGATAGATACGAGGTACGTTCATTGGCCAAGTCTTAAGCGAAAGCTGATATAATGAACTGAATAAATCGACCCACTGCCAGGCAATTCAATCATGGCTTTTAACAGCTTTTATCTGCTGCCATGGCTCAGCACCTCTCTAAGTGTGTGTGTGTGTGTGTCTTTCAAGTTCCCTTTTGTCTCTTTCACTCTATTTTTTCCTTCTATATAATGAGCGTGAAATGCTTAAAGCTTAAATCACCGTTTATCAAAGCCACTGCAATGGCTTCTGTCTATCGTCATCGGTTTCTCTTTCTCCTTCTCCTTCTCTCTCTCATTCTCTGTCTGCTGTCTCTTTTACAACGTTTGTGCTCCTGTATCCTCTGCTTCAACCAACTTGAGCCGAGCTGCATCATCATCTTGTATCTTGTGAATGGCGAGTGCAATGCAATTAGTAGCTCGAAATTCGTTGGCTCAACGACTTTGACTTTGACTACAGGCAGTGGGATGTACACTGATAAAAAAAATGTTCTCAAATCAAGATTTTGGTCTCAGAACAGAAGAATTTTGGTCTAAAAAATGCGTCGAGAACATAAAATTCTTAAATTTAGAAAACACATCTTGATTTTAAGAACATTTCAAATAAGAATATGTTCTTAATAGAATTTGAATTTAATTTGAATTTGAGAATTTAAGACTGTTTGGTCTTAAAAACAGTCTTAAATTCTCAAACCAAAAATAAAAAAAAAAATAAGGCAGGTGTTTTTAAACTTCAAACTTTTTTTTTTTTGATTTTTTATACTTTTTTGGATTTATTTTTTTTTTGAAATATGACATATTTATATTTTCTTAACAATTTAAGATTTTTAATTCTTTTATTAAGAACTGCGAATTTTTAGATTAATGTTCTTAGTTTTATTAATTTGGTCTTAAAATGGTCTTATTTTAAGAACAAAATATTTAAGATGAATGTTCTTGATTTTAGAAGTTGGTCTTTTTTTTCAGTGTATATATGTATGTACAACTATAAGGAAAGGGTCACAGATTATTGGTAGTTGGCTATAAGCTTAGCAAAGTTTCAGGTTTGCATTTTTGCACCTTCTCTCTCTTGCAATCCTCAATAGCCAACAATCCGCTTTAATATTGTAAAGAGCATAAATTATGCCAAACGTTCGCATACAAATTTCCACAGTTTCATCTTGTTTACGCTATTGTTCGTGTTTGGTGTTGTTGCTGTACAGGATATTAAGTGTGGCAACAACACCAACAACAACAACAACAACAACAGGAGCTTGAAGCTAAAGTCGAGAAACTGCTCCTCAGCCATGCCAAATGATTAAGCATCAAAGGTTTACAGTGCCTTCTGTTCTGTTCTGTTCTGTTCTGTTCTGTTCTAGGTAAGGAAAGATGTGAGAATATAAATTGAAAAAGCTTTTCATTTGGCTTACGCTTGCGATTAAAATGAAAATGAGTATAGAAGGGGAAGAGCAAGAGGAAGTGCGACAAGGGGAAGGGAAAGCTTGTATGGAAATGGATTTGAATTTGTATACATGTGTATGTGTGTGTGTGTGTGTATGTGTGTGTGCATCAACGGAATGAGAATTAGTCGCTGTCAGGGCAAAGTTTTTGTTGCCTGACTGTCAGACTGCCATTAGGCCCAAGTGTTGTCAAAGTCGCCATCTTGAAACACGCACGAGCTTCACTCTTGCTCTCTCTCTCTCTCGCTCTTCCACTGTATAGGTGTATGTGTTTGTGTGTGTGTGTGTGTGTGGCTGCTTCCGGTTTCAATTTATTTTTGACGCACGCCAAAGTTTTACCAAAATGTATGCAACATATACAAACTCACACACACACACACGCACACGCACACACACATACAGCTGTCTTTCAAAAGGAGCCTTAAAAGCATCGTTTTTCCAGGCCTCGATCCATCGCAGAGTCACTTAATTAGTTTTTACACTTAATTGAATTGCAATGCCTCGTCATGGACGCAACGCCGAAAAGCATGCAGCACTTTTCTTTCTCCCTCTCCTCTCTCTCTCACTCTCTTCTCTACTTTTACATTATATTATTTTTAATTGTATTATTGTTTAATGGCTCGACCGTGAAGCTTCCATTTGCTGACCTCGCATGTCACTTAGTTTTCCATAAATTTGTTGATTTGAAATTTCATTCTTCGACCGCTTTTCCACTGCAATTGTTCCTGCTCTCTTTTGTGGTCAACTGTACCACACATATACATATGTACATATATAAATATTTACATATTTACATATATATATATATATGTACTTAGATAGCCGCGTTGAGCCTGTAAAATTAATCATATTTATTATGAAACGCTTTTGTTTTGGGCCAACAATGCTTAAGCCCCAACAATTTGTGGGCAGCTTAAAATTTTGTTAGCCCCAATTTTAATGCAATGCATTTCAAATATTCAGAACGTTTTAGGGCCATTAATGCTCTATGTATATCCCATATATAATATACTATACGAACGTGGTCATGGTCGTAATCGTGGTCTTATTCCTCCTCCTCCTCCTGCTCCTCCTTCTCTCACATATATTCGAAACTGGTTCCATAACCAACTCCGAACCGCACCGGAGCATTTTCGTTATGTAATTTTGCTGATTGGTTTGCTGATTCAGCATTATTTTTCCAACGGACTTCATTTACAGTATTTATTTTTTCATCTTTTTGTTTTCTCTCTCTCTCTCTCTCTCTCTCTGTCTCTCTCTCTCTCTGAATTTGCACAGTTTATAGGTTATGATGACTGCTCCTGTTGAGCAAAATCCACTTTATAAAGCCTTGTTTGAGACATTTCATTGTCCAAAGGTTATACAATGACTTTTAAGTCGAACTTAGCAGTGAAAACCTCAAGAGTACTTTTTGAAATTAATTTAAGGTTCACTTTACTTGATTGTTTTCCAGTAACAGGACAAAATCTTCTCCTAATTTAACTGCAATTTAATTGGGTTTTACAATTGTATATTTTTGCTGAAATAAACTGAACTTGGTTTTTAAAGTGCTTTTATTTCCACAATTTCAAAACAATTCGCTTAAAATACTGAGTTATCGATTCGAGATTTCGCTTTGAGTCGAATTTTCCTACTTTGATAACTAATAATAATTCTTTAAAATGGTTCTTGGTACAGAGAAAGTTCTGTATTTACATTTGATTGTAATTAATATTTTAAATATAATATTTTAAAGATGTAGGAATTGATAAATGACACAACTATGCTTTATAAACTTATTTTAAACTGCTTCAAAATTACAATCCGGCATTTATATATATGCTTTAATGTTGAGAAAAATAGAAAGAAGAAAGCACTTAGCTTTTGCTCTAAGTGAATAACTCGATTGTGCTGTGCAAATCAATCGATAGACCATTATTCTTGCATTGCGGCAGTATCATTAGCACGTTTCTTTCATCATCATCAGAGGAGTTTATAGGACATTAAACGCACATGAAAATTCCATCTAGCTCTGTGCATATCCTCGGCCATTCGAATCACACTCAATTAGCTCAAAAGTGTGCCACAAGAAAGTCCAGATAAAGACAGAGCAAAAGAGAGAGAATGAGACAGACAGAGAGAGAGAGATAAGAAAAAAAATCTAGAGGCAATTTGGCGTGTTGGTGACCTGAGCCAAATCGACAAATAACGAACTGAAATATCATCGCAGTTGCAGTTGAAGAGAGAGAGTGTGTAAATGTAGGATACTGTGGATAAAGGAGGAAGGTAGAAGGTAGATGGTAGGAGAGGGAGAGGGAGAGGGAGAGCATAACCCATGTAATCTAAAGAGTCGAATACACTGAAAAACTTCTAAAATCAAGAATATTCATCTTAAATATTTTCTTATTAAAATAAGACCATTTAAAGACCAAATTAATAAAACTAAGAATATTAATCTAATAATTCGCAGTTCTTAATATAAGAATTAAAAATCTTAAATTGATAAAAAATAGAAATATGTCATATTTAATATGAAGACAATAATGACACCGTGGCGCTCCGTTTAGAGTCGCCGCTTCAGTTTGGTAACAAGTCGAGGGATCGAAACCCGCTCTAGCTGAGGAAAAAACATATAATCGGAATTATTTATAAAAGAAAATAAATACAAAAAATATAAATATCAAAAAAAAAAGTTTAAGGTTTAAAAAACACCTGCCTTATTTTTTTATTTTTGGTTTAAAATTCAAATTCAATTTCAAATTCAAATTAAATTCAAATTCTATTAAGAACTTATTCTTATTTGAAATGTTCTTAAAATGAAGATGTGCTTTCTAAATTTAAGAATTTTATGTTCTCGACGCATTTTGTAGACCGAAATTCTTAGTTCTGAGACCAAAATCTTGATTTTGAACATTTTTTTTATCAGTGTAGAAAGAAGTCAGCATCAAATAGGATTCAAAAGAGGACACTGACTTCAATGCGAATCGCTGCCAGTTTTGGAAATACAAAAAATAGTAAAAGAGTAGAGAAAAATGGCTTTACACAGAACTTGGGTAATTTCATTTGGCCAAAGTTGGATAATTGAAGAGCTGCTTCTGCTTCTGCTGCTGCTGCTGCTGCTGTTGACTTTCCAGCTGCGGATGCTGCTGTCTGGGAGGCTATGCAAAATCAATTAGATAAGCGCAGTGATAGCTGCAAGTGGAAGTGCAGTTGACTGATAAAAATGTAATTGAAATGCCAACGGTATCTATGATAAACTGCTATCCAGGCCAAACGCAATGAACATAATGACGCTGATCATACTGATGATGATATTGATGATGATATTGATGATGATGATGATGTAACTTAGTTACTGCTGCTAGTGACAAGCAGATTATATGAAGCTGCAAAAAAAGAAACATGTATATATATATATATATAAAATGGGGCAACTATCACCTGGCAGAAGGCATGAATATCTCAACCCCTTGCCCTTTCCTGCCCTGCCCTTCCCTTTCATGCCCTACTCCTCACCACACCTCAAGCAATGTCAGCAAATGTAATTAAAACTGCTTTTTGCAACGTCAATTAGAAGTACAGTGCATACTAACACACACACACACACTCACACACACACACACACACACACACACACACACACACACACACTCACACACACACACACACTTACAAAAACAGGCAACAAAGTTGCCGAAAAAAAATTTGTTGCATACTTGCAGGCTCTTGGTAGAAAATTAATTTAAATTTGCATGTGTCAGTGTGTGTGTGTAGTGTGTGTGTGTGTTCTGTCAAAGCAATCACTTGTCTGACTTACCTGCATACCACACACACACACAGAGAGACACGCACGCACACACACACACACACACACACACTCAGAGACAGTAAAAGAAGTGGAAAAAGCACTATGGGAATTTGAGGCATTTATTTTTTTTAAATAAATCAATTCTTTAAAAGTTTTTAAATTAACTTATATAATAACAACAATTGCTTGAACAGAGGAGTATCGAAATTGTTTATAAGCTGTGATTTTGGTTTATTTTAATGCTCTTATCAGTAGCTAAAATTATAGTTTCAAATTAGTTACAGTAAAAATTAAACAAAAATAAAAGAGCTACTAGTTCAATCTAGATCATGATAAGTGATTAGTATAATATTACCCATAACTGGTAAATAGATGCGTATGTATTTTGGATAGTTTGAAATGCAAATAATTTGCATATGATATTATTAAAAAAATAAACGTAGTAAAACCAAATTTCTCTTGAATTATAAATAAATGCAAGAAATTGGGCAAAGTACCCACAGTGCAGTTGCTGAGAATTTTTCGGATTTCACATGGCACAAAAGTTTTTGGCAAAGTTTCAGTTTTCGAGTTTTTCGAGTTTTGCAGTTTTCCAACATTTTGCAGCTCAACCATTTTCTTTAGCCGTTTCATGTTTTCCTCCCTTCCAAGCAGATCTCTTCAATATGACTCTGAACTTAGGCATTCCATTGACACACAGGCACGCACAACACAGTGTGAGTGTATGTGTGTGTGTGTGTGTGTTTACAATGAATGCTCTGCTCTGAATAGGATTGTACTACAAAACGGGACAGAGACAAAGCGCTGAAATTTAATGGCAAATGCCAGAAGCAAACGATAAACCCCAACAAACAACCAACAATCTACGCAATTGCAGACTGTATGTGAGTGAGTGTGTGTGTGTGTGTGACATGCTGAGTCATCAAGTGGCAGGACAACATAACTACATACATACAAACTAGTTACTATGCTTTGACACTTGAAATTGAGCCGCAACACAAAAAAATTAAATGCCAAAAAGCGAAAAATGCACAGAAAGGCAAAAACGTAGAAAAGTCATAAATAATAGTCACATTGTTACAGTGTGTGTGTGTGTGACAGTGGGTGGCAGTTTTAGTGTGATTAGGTGTGTGTGTGTCTGTGTGTGTGTATGTGTGTGTGTGTAGTGCAAACTCAGTGACTGAAACTTTCAACTTTGACTTACTTTAATCCCAGCCAAACGAGACACGCTATTTCGTCCACAGTCGCTCACAAAAAACATTTGCCCACCCACGTCATACAACACACTCACACACACACACACACACACACACACTCACACACACACACACATGCATCCCTTACAACCGCAGTCCATTCTCTGCCCATTTTGTTGGCTATTTTTCACTATTTGTCTTGCATTTGCTACATGTGTTGTTTTCATGCCTGTCCGCATTTAACATGCACAACATAATTTCCATTCTTTCTCCCACTTTTGCTTGCCTCTTTGCCGCCTTTTTCGCATACATTTACTTTTGGGGCGACTGTGTTTCTGCTTCTGCACTTTGAGTCGCCTCTTCAGCGACTTCTGGCAAACAATAAATTGTTCGTTCATTTTTTTCGCTTCTTCACCGTTTTCCATACTCTTACCGTAAAACAGGCACTTCCGACCCCTAATAATGTGTATACTTACATATGTACATATGTGTACCAATACCAATAAGTATGTTTTTTAATACATATATCTTCCTGATCGAAACGATTCCATGTGGTTCTCACATTTTGACAGATAACCTCATAAATTGTAATATACTTTATGTTTTGCTGAATAAATTTGATACATTCACCGATAATAATCAAGCTAAATAAACTATTATATTTTGTATCAATTGTATATACAAAATTTTGCACTTCGCTTTAAAATTCATTTGCATTTTAATCTGATAACAAATTTGATATACGGATAAATTCTTATATTTATACAATTCAAAATATCCAATATATAATTATTTATTTAACTTCTCTCAATAAAATTAGGTCGAAAATTAAATTCACAACAATTCTGATAGTTTAGAATTTATCGTCTTTAAAGGGTATTCAATCTTTGATAATGATGCCAAATATTGTTTTCTTGTTTTTTCCTTTGCTTAACGCGCTCGCATTAAAATTGTATTTGTCTCTGGCTCTGGTTCCGGCTGGGAAATGGGAAATGGGAAATCGGGGAAAAGAAAGGAAAAACTTATTACGTGTTATTATAACGCAATTTCTTTTGTGTTCTTTTGGTTTTGCGCTTTGCTTCGAACGTTTTCAACTTTTGCGCTCTCAAGTGTCGCCTGTCGCCGGTCGAGGCGCCACGCCCCATACGCCCCTAAAGGCTCCCGGCTCCCGTCATCCCAGTCGCTGTGGCGAAATTAAAATATCATAAATTTGAGTTAATTGCGGTCGAGTAAACATTAACATAATTGTGTTTCTGCCCGTTGTCACTGCCGCATTATAAGTAGCATGTACTTATTGCCCAGTTTGCTTTTCTTCTATTCTCTTTGAGGGGCTTTTCCACGAATTTCCCGACCAGGCGTTGGCGCCCCTTCCCAATTGAATATTGGTGTTGGGCGTAAGGGGATTTTCTCTGACTTTTTTAAGTCTATAAATAAATTCTAATGAGCCTCTGATTTAAATTGACTATTGTAGCAATCGATTCGATGAATCAAACTTGAAATTCTCAAGTAACATTTTGCAACTTTTTTTTTAAGTACAAAACTTGGAGGTTTCCTTTAAGTAATTTACTTGAACCATGAAATTCGTGGAGCACGGTCGAGTCCTCCTCATTTGTCCAAGTAACTTTTTAATAGCATTCGCAATATAAATTGAAATGTCCACCAAAAGTTTTTGAAATCTTTTTGTGCATTCTGTGTCCTTCACTATATTCCGAGAATTCCAGTTCTTGGAATAAAACTCTCACTCATGCAATTATGGAAAAATATCTTACCTGTTACCTGTTCCGACAAACTTTTATATCATTAAGCACTGCTTGCTTTTAGGATTATCTCAGAATTCTCAGAACTCTGCAGTTAAGAAGTCGTACTTGGAAATAACTTACATAGTGTAGTTGTTTGGTTTTAAATCTCTCTTAAAATTGTCTTGCATTGTACACAGGGATTAAAACCTTAACCGAAACCGTAACCTTTAACCGATAAAAACCGATTGAAATATGTAACCGTAACTGAAACCGTAACCGAAAATATAACCCATAAACCGAAACTCTTTAAACAAAAATAACCGTTTAGTAACCGATTCATTTATAAGGGTTAATTTCGGTTCTGGTCGTCGCAGCTACTGAGCAACTTTGATAACTTTGAACAGCCATAACTTTGTCAAAACTCAATCAATTTCCAAGCACAATGTAAATTTAGGCATGGTTTTACCTCGAAATTTGTCCTGCATTTAAATTTTGTTCATTTTCAAAATTCAAAATTTTCGAAATTTTTTGAAAAATGATAAGGGGTAACACTGTAAAATTTCTAAAAAATTCAAAATTTTCGAATTTTGAAAATCAAATAAATTTAAATGCAGAACGAATTTAGAGGTAAAATAATGCTCAAATTTAAATTGCACATGGAAATTGATTGAGATTTGACATAGTTATGTCAGTTCGAAGTTATTAAAAATCAGTAAAATCAAAATAATCGATATTTTCAATCCAAATGAACTAAATTTATATGACCATTCAGGTCTGGTTACCGGATTACAATTTTTCCCAGGCTAAAAAGAGCATTAAGTCTTTTTTCATGTAATGGAATGAATAACACTTCTTATTTTGGTCAACCGAAAACCTTAATTGTTTTTTTTGTGAACTGAAACCATACCGGTATTTTTAAACCGAAACTTAAAAAATACTCCAAGATTTTGCATAACCGATAACCGAAAACCTTAATTCGAGCATGACCGCAACCGTAACTGAAACCGATATTCGTTTCGGTTTTAATCCCTGATTGTACATAATAGATACATACACATGTTAATTTATATTGAAACTTAAATTCTTTTTTGAGAGTCTTTTCTTGAGAGTCTACAGCAGTGTTGTCCAAAAGTAGGCAGTAGAACATATTATCCTATCACATGTGATAGGAAAAAGTATTCTACAGCCTACTTTTGAACAACACTGGTCTACAGCTATCAATTTACTTGCATTAGTTGGGAGTGGTTTTTAGTGTTGTAAAATGTGCAAATTTGCATAATAAATGTATCATTTTAATCAATAGCTGTTCAGCGATATTAATGGGGTTATTTATCGAACAGATTCCAATCTGGGTAGGAGAATCAGTTCAATATGCCAGATATGTTATGCTCCCTTCAACGAGGGTTTTTTACCAATACTCATCTATTTATAGACTACCCACAGTGTGGTTGTATATAATTGATAAATTGATATATTGAGTGGAAATACTTGTTAATTTGAATGCCTGAATTGTTGTTATTGTGCTGCTGTTGCCATGTCATGTGAACCCTTGAGAGACCCTTCAGCTTCAGCCTCAGATTCTGCCTCATCTGCAGCTTCAGTTCCACATCCCGTTGGCGCTTCAAAGTGACCGCAGAATTTTTGGCATGTCCTGTGCTGCCAATTTGACAGTTGGTTGACAAGCACTCGAAGTTTTGTCGCCTTGTCACTGTCACCTGAACTGAACCCAACTGAACCCAACTGAACTGTACCCAAATGTGGCCTGAGCTCAGCTTCAGCTCGGAGCACAAACAGGAGCATGAACAGGACTGTATCCTGTTTGCCACGCCCATCCCAAAAAAAGGTTTGCAGGCGTGCGTTTGATTACATTTTAGCCTTTTTGCCTCGCGCGAAAACACACGACACAAGCTTTGATTGCCAACGACAACAACAGCAACAACAACAGCAACAACAACAACAACAACAAAGGGGCAGGTATCGGGCAGTGGGCGTGGCTGACTGACGGTGCAACATTGTTGGCCTGCAGACTTTGGCAATTGCAATTGCCGTTGCCTTTGGCCTTTGGCGCCCGTTGCAACATCCGTTTCCGCTTCCGCTGCGTTGCATGTGTGTGTGTGTGTGTGCATGTGTGTGTGTGTGCGTTTGCTTAATTTCGATTTGGATTGTCGCCTGCCAACTGAGACTCACTCTCGTCTGTTTGCAGCTCGCAAATGCCGCCAGCAAATTGTTGCCAACTCATTTCCGATGATTGGCAACCTTGGCTGGCACACACAAGTCCATCACCGGATCACCGGTTTGTCTGGTCAGGCATTGGCTTTAAAGCCACATGCTTCACTAATACTCAATGCTTAATTATGCTGCGTTTGCCACTTGCCACTTGCCAAAGATCCGTTTGTTTCATAACAATTGGGCTATGTGTCTATGTGTTTGTGTGCATTCAAACACATTCATGCATACGTATATGTATATGTATGTGGTTTGTGTGTGTGTGTGTGTGTGTGTTTGCCAGTTTCAGTTGACCGAACTCTTCCAAATGAAATGAGATGTGTGGCATACTTTTAGGCTGCATCTGAAAATGATTCGCAAACCAATTTCGTATCATATGTTTGCTTATATTTGAGATAATTCATATTTTAACTAGAAGCCAATTCGTATACCCGTTCAGAGGGTATTACAGTTTTATCAGGGAATGTCAGACTCTATATAGTATAATTAAGTATGATCAGCCGAGTCAATATATATGTTTCTATGTAAACTAACCTATATTTATGCAACATTTTTGTTTTCTACCAAATTTTATTCCTGCAACATTTATTTTAAGTCGGACTCCGGTATATGTATTGTCAATCGAAAATCAACCTTTAGTATAAATAGCTACTTATGTTACTTCTGAGATATCTCAACAAAACTAACCAATTTTGATTGACTATAATCACATACTGAATATTTATTATATAGAGCACGAAATTTTCGATCGAGAGCACTAAAACAAAATCTACAACAAATACAACTTCTGAAGTCATAATTAAAACAAAATGAACACTTTTATGACTTTATGCGTTGCTTCGCAAATCGAACATTTGCTGTGTGGTTGTTGTTTTTATTAGGGTCTGCTTAAAACTAACGGATTGAGCAAAGTCAGAGTCGAGACGATGCATGTATTTTGTTGTTGTGAAGTGGCTCGAGATCGGCACCTGTTCGTTCAAGTGCTTGTGCGTCTGCTTGGCGCCACTTTCCAAACGCACTGAACGGACTGAGCACACTGAATAAAACTAAATTTTTATTCTTTTTAAATAATTGCCCAATTTTGCAATACGTGAAAACGTTTGAAACAATTTAAAAGCTCTGCAAGGGTATCAAGTCTTGAATGTAATAAAGATAATCCGTAATTCTTCTACTTTTTGTATAATATATTAGATTCTGATTCATAATCGTTTCCACTCTTGATTAATGACGCTCGAAATGAAGTTGAAACTTGAGCCAAATTAGGTATAAAACTGGCTCACCTACATACATATAAATTTGTATATACACTGAAAAAAATACCAACTTTTAAAATATTTTGTTCTTGAAATAAGACCATTTTAAGACCAAATTAATAAATTAAAGATTATTAATCTAAAAATTCGCAGTTCTTAATATAAGAATTAAAAATCTTAAATTGATAAGAATATATAAATATGTCATATTTAATATGATAAATTATTGTATAAATTAAGATCTTATTCTTATTTAAAATTTTCTTAAAATCAAGATGTGTTTTCTAAATTTAAGAATTTTATGTTCTCGACGCATTTTTTAGACCAAAATTCATAGTTCTGAGACCAAAATCTTGGTTTTATAACATTTTTATCAGTGTATACATATGTATGTATGTATGTTTATTGTGCATATGTATATGTTGGCTTTATTTTTGTGTTGGCAGATTGCGTTGCCGGGGCAGCGGCATTATTAAATATGCCGCCTACTTTTCGGCTACTGCAATTGCAACATACAGTTGTTGCTATTGTTGTTGTTGTTGTTGTTGTTCGTGCTGTTGTTTGTTGGCATATGCCATGGTGTCACCGTAAACAACAGCAACAACAGCAACAATAACAAATATTAAAAGACCAAACCCGCCCGATTGCAATAATGACGTTGAAAAGGCAAAAGCCCAGTCAAGCCAAAAACTCCATCCAACAACAATAACAACTACAACCATAACAACAGGCATATGCAAATCCATGTGTATGTATTTTATGTATGTATCTATGCATGTATGAGTGTGTGCATATGTTTTGTTTTGTGAATTATTAGATTGCCTGGAAAAATGCAGCAACGTCACAAACAAGAAGGCGACGTTGAACGTTGCAGAACGACGTCGTTGCCGCCTTTTTGCCAACTTAATTACTTTTGAAATACACACACACACACACACACACACACACACACACACACATATACACATGCAGGGGGAGAGACAGGCACATGAATAATGGCAATTGGTGTGTGGATGGGTGGATGAATGGTTGACTGACAAGGCAACACAGTCTGACAGCAGGAATAGAAACAGGAGTAGAAGTAGGAGTAGGAGTAGGAATAGGAGTAGAAGTAGGAATAGGAGTAGAAGTAGGAATAGGAGTAGAAGTACACAGTACACAGTACACTTTGTATTCAGGATATTATTGTTAAATTTAGACAATATGCGAATAAAATGGCAACGACACATTATTAAAATGGTCAAAAAAGCATAAAATATTTGATCTAATTTTGTAATCAAAAAAACATAATATATTTGATTCAATCTAAAAAATTAGATCAAATATTTTAATATTATATATTTAAATCAAATAAAATAAATAAATAATAAATCCGGAATACATAGTGTACTGTATACTGGGTACTTTCACTCCTACTTCTACTCCTATTCCTACTCCTATTCCTATTCCGACATCTACTTCTGTTTCTGTTTGGTGCTTTTTTGACTATTTCAATAATGAGTCGTTGCCATTTTATTCGCATATTGTCTAAATTTAACAATAATATCTTACAAGAACCCCGAAAATCGAGATATATATGAAAAACCGTAGTTGTTTTTATTCCGAAATCCCGAATTTTTTTTTCCTGTGTAGGAATAGGAATAAGAGCAGAAGCCCCATTTCTCGGCATGCTCACACATGCTCAGGGCGCACGCTATTATTATATTTACTAACGGGGTTGGAACATAGACAGAGGCTGAAACGAGGATAGGGATTGGTAATGGGAAAGGATCAGGGACAGTACAGGAACAGGGACAGGAACAGGGACAGGGGCAGGAAATGCGGCAGGAAGTCATCTTTAATGCTGTTTATGTGCAGCCACGTTATGTTCGTCAAATGCATTTTGATAATGGAGTTTACATATATGAGGCAACTCAATTTTCGTGTTGCCATGATAACAACAACAACAACCACAACAACAACAAATGAGTATACTCTTGTGGGAGTTTTTGAAGCAACATGATGATGAAATCATAAGTATCAGTGAACACAGATCAAGGATAAAACAAAGCATATGTGTCTTATCTGTTCAAAGTTTACCAAAGGGCTTGAAACATGGACATTTCCCCTGGCTTCTTGCTCGATAACAAAATCAACAATATCGAGCTTAAAGCGTGCTTTGATTAGGCCAATTCATTTGCCATAGAAGAAGATTGTAAAAGGGACAAACAACTTAGCTTTGCGATATAAAAAGATACAAAAGCAAGAGTCCATCGATAATGTTGAATTCATTAATCATTAATCAATCATCATCATAAAAATTAAAAAAAAAAATTACAATCTAGCTGATGACCACAGAAGCTATTTCTAGTATAATTACACTTACTCTAAAGTTTTAACCACGGATTAAAACAGAAACGAATATCGGTTTCAATTACGGCTCGAATTAAGGCTTTCGATTATCGGTTATGCAAAATATTGGAGTATCGGTTTCGTAACGGTTATCGGTTTTTTGTAAGTTTCGGTTTAAAAATACCGTCATGGTTTCGGTTTACAAAAAAAATTAAAACTAAGGTTTCCGGTTAACCACAATAAGAAGCTTTATTCATTGCTTTATTAGCCTGGAAAATAATGTTATCTGGTTCCTGGAATGGTCGATTTTATTGTAATTTGACCTCATATAAATTTGGATAATTTGATTTGAAAATTTCGATTATTTTGATTTTACTGATTTTTAATAACTTCGAACTGACATAACTATGTCAAATTCAATCAATTTCCATGTGCAATGTAAATTTGAGCAGTATTTGACCTCTTAATTCGTTCTGCATTTAAATTTAATTCATTTTCAAAATTCGAAAATTTTGAATTTTTTAGAAATTTTACAGTGTTACCCCTTATCATTTTTCGAAAAATTCGAAATTTTAAAAATTTAAAAATGAACAAAATTTAAATGCAGAAGAAATTTCGAAGTAAAATCATGCTCAAATTTACATTGCGCATGGAAATTGATTGAGTTTTGACAAAGTTGTGGCAGTTCAAAGTTATCAAAGTTGTTCAGTAGCTGCGACGGACAGAACCGAAATTAACCCTTATAAATGAATCGGTTACTAAATGGTTATTTTGGTTTAAAGAGTTTCGGATTATGGGTTTCGGTACAGAGAAAAAAAATTGTTCGGTTATGGTTTCAGTTACGGTTACAAATTTCAATCGGTTTTTATCGGTTAAAGGTTACGGTTTCGGTTAAGGTTTTAATCTCTGGTTTTAACCATAATTTATTTTATTAAAATAAATAAGAAAAATAGAAAAAATCATTGCCGCAGCTTCCTTTGCAATGCACTATTACAACATTTGTCTATAAAATAATTTCCACTTAAAAAAATGACAAATTAACATTTGAAATTAATGTTCACAATTTTCATTTTTTTTAATATGTAATTGCTATTGACCAAAATCAATGTCCAATCCCAAATGTTCAGTCAATAATTGAAGAGTCATAATCAAAGAGTCTTATGTATAAGTAAATAGATTTGAAAAATCAGCTGAATTATGTTAGGCCTGCAACTGTGAGATAGTTATTGGGTAAAGAGCTTTGTTGGAGGCCTTTATGTTTGTGAGCTGCGGATTGAATGAATCACTCACCCACTCACACTCACACTCGCACCCACACTCACACTGTTAGTGGCAGAATGAATGCAAAATGTTTGAATGACTGCGAATGCAAAATTTCAGTTTGGCAGAAATATGAGCTGCAGCTTATCAGACATCAGACTGATGTC
Source organism: Drosophila kuntzei (assembly GCA_035042165.1). Lineage (NCBI taxonomy): Eukaryota > Metazoa > Arthropoda > Insecta > Diptera > Drosophilidae > Drosophila > Drosophila kuntzei. The sequence goes on from JAWNLU010001437.1 coordinate 67,436, forward strand.
AAACAATGGCAGCAACTAATGGAAATTTCCAGCAGCAGCAGAAACAATTACGAATCCAAGCCGGGGCTATAGTTGCATAGAAGAAAAGCTGAAAAAACTGACGAATAAACAGACAGACAGACGGACGGACGGACGGACGGACGGATAGGCTATTAATCTGTTTGTTACCGTAGTTATCCGAAATGGGGACAGCAGCTGACACAAAAAAGAGAGAGAAAAACAAGCGCGATGTTCAAAAGAAAAACGCTGAAAATACAAAAAAAAAAAACTAAATACAAACAAACAAAGCAAAACACGAATAATGTGTGTGTGTGTGTGTGTGTGTTTGTGCCGCTAAAAGCGACAGTAAAAATAAAAACGAAAGAAGTATGGAAGACAAAAGACAAAAGACAGCTGATTGAAAGTTGAAGCACACACAAAGTGGCAGAATAAATGCGATTTTCTGATAGTATCAGAATTGCAGATGTTGGTTGTTGTTTCAACTGATAAGGCATTGATAAGGAGGCACTCCATAGTCCATAAGGACCATTAAGTAACCGAGTGCTCACAATCGAAATCAGAGCATAATCATTCAATCAATCCATCAATTGATGCCGCTTTGCTGCTTATCTATGCATAATTCAAATGGTCATTCATCAAACTGCCAAATGGCAACTGGCAACTGCTGGATGCAGAGATGTGAGATGTGAGATGTGAGATGCCTGCCAATGGCATCTGTAATGAACCATTTAAGACATCGTTGAGGTTTACTTGCCCCCAACCCCCCTCCCCCCTCCACAGTCTATATTAACCCCCGCCTAATGAGTTCAGTTGTCTCACTTGATTGCCACATGTGGCATGTGTGATGCTCCTCCTCCTGCTCCTCCTCCTCCTGCTGCTGCTGCTTCGCATCTTGTATCGCACTCATATCCTAAGCCAAATGTGATCTCTCCTCTCCTACTCGCCCATCGTAGGGGCATCATCATTTTTTATCGCTCAGACACACCCAAAATGGCAGCAAGTCTCACTTGCACAATGTGGCGTATGATTAATGTCTTGTTGGGCTCTCTATGCCCAGACACATTAAGCATACGCACAGTGTTGCAATGCAATCTAAAGTCAGCTACAATTTAAGCATATAAAAGAAAATATACATACATGTAAATGCGTTTTAAGATCTATTTAAAAAAGAATTATATTCTCTCAATTCTTTTTATTTTTGTCGTTTTATTTAAGCCCATAAAACTGTTCAATTTTAAATTATTCTAAATTATAATTAAGATTTATTATTTAATGATGTTTTAATCGAAATTTTTTCAAAGTCAACTATTTTTTAATTGCTTGTACATATATGTAAATGAGTTTTAAGATCTATTTAAAAAAGAATTCTATTTTCTCAACTGTTTTTATTTTTGTCGATTTATTTAAGCCCATAAAATTGTTCAATATCAAATTTATTTCAAACGATTCTAAATTATTACCATTATTTTGTAATCGAAATTGTTTTCAAAGTGAACTATTTGTTAATTGTTTTAATCCGATGTTGTTCATTTTAATAATCTTAAATGTTTATTAAATTTGTTTCTTCTTCATGGAGTCTGTTTTTTTTAACAAAGGTACGAGTGGTAAATAATTTTAAAGTTTTGTTTATAATCCGACTCGATAGCTGGATTATGATATTGCGTAGAATACCGATTTTTGAAACATGCTCTCATTTCTGTTTGCTTAGCACGACACACGACACTGAGAGAGAGGGAGAGAGAGAGGGGGAGAAAGAGAGAGAGAGGGAAACATTTAATGGATGACAGCTGGTTATTGCTGATGCAACAAACGTGACATGAATCAATTTATTTGTATCGACGTATCGATGAGAATGAGTGTGCGGGAGGTACTCGAACTCACCATGAATCTCACTTGAATACACACAGCACATGCGAGAAAAATGAATAACATATTTATATTGAAAGGGAAACCAATGCAATTTACTCATCTAATCCCGTTTCCATTTCCATTTGCATTTGCATTTGCATTCTCATCCATTAACAGGCCGCCTCACCGCGCTGGGAGCCACAGATCGCAGTGCTTTGTGAAGCCGGACAAATCTATCAGCCGCAATATCTATCGGAGGAGGGACGTTGGGTGACGGACCTCAGCAAGAAGACAACGGGCGCCACATGTTTGCGTGATAAAATGGATTTGCTTGATTACTGCAAGAAGGTAAGTCGGACAGGGATTGTGAAAGTAAAACGATTGCAGCAGGGGAATAAATGTTGAAGGGGATAATGTTCATAATGTGTAGCTGATTGAATTGAAGCCGCATGAAAATTGCTATTTGCATTCACTATTGCATTTACTTTGCATATGAAAAGTGCGCAAAGATTGCGCATACGCCCCCCATGACAAAATGTAATTTTATGGCCTGGCTAACGCTCAAGTTGCTAGCCGCAAGCAGCCAGAGCCACAGGCAACAGCCTGGCCTGGCCTGGCCTGGCCTGGCTTGGTAAACATCTTCTCTTCCGTTGCCACTCAAAATGCAGCAGCAACATGAAAGGCAATAAATCAAAAAAGTCAGCAATAGCAACAGCGAATCAGAGCCCGGCTAAAAGGACATTGCACTATGGGCAAAAATTATAAAAAGTTGGCTTAATACATTTATTTTGTTATTCCGCATTTTTAAAATTACCTTATATTGTAAATCACAATGCTTCAATAAGCCCAAAAAGTATTTTTTAAAAATTTATGTTAGTATTTTTTGGTATTTTCTCACTTATCAAAGTCGACAGATTGAAATCTGGTCGCTCCTTAAAAAAAAGAGCAAAAAAATATGTGGTTTTTGCAGCATGAAACATTTTTAATATGGAATTAAAGAGTCAAGGTTTGTAAAGTAAATTATTAACTCAGAATATTTATTACATGTGTTGTTGCTGCATTTTTAGATACGAACTAACAAAAATATTTGTGCGTTCTGTGGAGTATACCTTTGAAGATTAGAAAGGATAATGAAAGATAAAAGCTGAATTTTATTAAAAAAAAACTATTCTTAATCAAAAAATTAACAGTTTTTGCTCGTTTTTGTTCCATTTACGGTAAAACTCCATGTTGTAGATGTTTTATTTTTCTGAAAAATCTGATTTTTTTTAAGAGCCATAAGGGGAGTCTGGTGAGGACAAGATCAAATTAAAAAACAAAAAATAATATAAATTATACTTTAGTCTGACTAACAAATATGCAAAACTTTAAGGGTCTTTATATTTAGCAATTAAAAATTATTTGGATCTCTCACAGAGTCGGGGAAGGGGGGTGAGTTAAGACAAGGTCCAATCAAAAAACAAAAACAAAATATAGATTCCAGTTAAGTTTAACTAAAGTTCAAGCTTCTAGCTTAATATTTAGATTTTATATAAATATCTTACATTTTTTATTCATAGGCGGATTGGGAGAATGAAAGGCTTGATGCAATTTTAAAAAAAATCCAAAGTTCTACATTAATATTATAATTATACGTACAAAGTTGCAAGTCTCTGTCTTGAAAATTAGAATTGATGCCAAAATATGCGACTTTTTGCCCATAGTGCATTGGTTGCAGGCAGCCACAGTAAGAGGCGGGGGAAGAGGAAGAGGAAGGGGAAGAGGAAGGGGAAGAGAACTGGAATTGGCAGTGGCAGTGGCAGTTCGATGCTGGGTGTGTGCCATCAACAATTTAATTTGCGATGCGTTGAAAGCGTTTACATTGAGACAACATTAAACGACACTTAATTAATTTTCCATTAATTTTTGCTTTTTCGCTTTTTGCATACACTCTCCCACAGGCTTCTCTCCTCTCTTTTTCTTGCCTCCATTCACTATACGCGGCAGTTTATTCAACACGTAGACTGTTGACTCCATCGCATCACATATGACGCATACGCCGCGTACGCCGTTGCCCTCATAAATTGGCATGCCATTGGCAATGACGCCTGCCTGCTTGCCTTTGGCTTTTTTAATTAAATTTCTTTGGCTTTCTCTGGCTAATGTAGCGTTCGTTTTTCTTTTCCCCCAGTTACTGTTACAGTGACTGTGACTATTGTTCTCTCAGCACTCAGCAATAGTCGATAAATGTGGCAATGCAATGTCAAACGGAGCTGGAATATAAAAATGCCATACAGCGTTGTCTTTTTCCACTTTCATTTATTTGCCGCCACGTCTCCAGTGATTGACACGACAAACGACAGACGACAGACGACAGTGTTAAGTGAATTGTGAGGGCAAATAAAATCAGACAGCAACACGAGAGCCACTACAAACTGAGCTTGAGCTCAATAAGTTTTTCAAATTTCCATTACTGACCTTTGAGCAATGTAAATGGCAAGTAAAGAACGAGCTCAACAACACACAACCATATGGATATGAAAATATGAAAATGAATACAAAATTGCATTTACGACAAATCGAGTTACGAGTGTCAATGTGAATATGTGAATGTGAATGTGAATATGAATGTGTGGGTGCAATTGTGTGTTGTGTATAGTATGGAAATGCACATGTTATTGCTAAACTGATTTGTGTGCGATTGCAAGTAAAGTTAACTAACTATACACACAGAAGCAGCAACAGGAATTTAATCACAAACTGCAACCGATTGATTACATCCTAAAAGAATTTCAATATTGTGCATAACAATTTAAGCTGAATTCAGGTTATCTTATCTTACTATTCAATTCCATTTTATGAGATTTACTTTCTATTCATGAATACGATTGAATCCTTAAACCAGCCTTGGCTTGATGGCTTATAATCTATTAAATTTCATTATATTCAATCTCTTTGTGCTATTGCTATTCCTATATTCCTATTGCTGACTGACTTACTGATTGGTACTAAGAGTCAGTGTCAATCTGTTGTAGTTTGACTTTATTTATTGTGTTTTATCGCATTTATGTTTGAATGATATTTAAAAGTTTTGAAAATATATATTTCATATTTGAATAACTGCCAAAAACTGTATGTTGTAACTTCTTCTAAATTCCGATGTATATCAATTTAATTCTTAATTATCAAACAGCATTTCGAGAATCATGAAAAAGTTTCAATAGTTTTGTGGAGGTGGTAAAGTTAAATGAAAAATAAATGAATATTCTAAATCCAGAAAACACGATCAACTCTGGCTTACGACAGCTTGTTCTATTATATTTCATTCTACACTGAAAAAATAGACCAACTTCTAAAATCAAGAACATTCATCTTAAATATATTGTTCTTAAAATAAGACCATTTAAAAGGCCAAATTAATAAAACTAAGAATATTAATCTAAAAATTAGTAGTTCTTAATATAAGAATTAAAATTCTTAAATTGATAAGAAAATATAAATATGTCATATTTAATATGAAGACAATAATGACACCGTGGCGTTCTGTTTAGAGTCGCCGCTTCAGTTTGGGTACAAGTCGAGGGATCGAATTCCGCTTAAGCCAAGGAAAAAACAAATATTCGGAATATTTATAAAAAAAAAAATAAATTTAAAATAAGTATAAATATCAAAAAAAAAATATATAAGTTTAAAGTTTTAAACACACCTGCCTTATTTTTGGTCTTAATTTAAGAACTTATTCTTATTTAAAATTTTCTTAAAATCAAGATGTGTTTTCTAAATTCAAGAACTTTATGTTAATTTTAGAATATTTTTTATCAGTGTAGTTAAGTTCTTGAATATGCTTTGAGTTTGTTTCTGTAGCTTGAACTCATCTATTAGTCATATCTTGGTGCTGGTTCAAGGCCAACAGTCAACAGTCAACTTCAACATTCAACTGTCTGTCTGCTTGACAATTTGTTTGTCTGTCTGTCTGTTTGTGCCAGAAGTCTGAGAAACATCCCTATCATTATAAGGATGATTCTAATGAGCCTTGCGGGATGTCAAAGCTGTCGCATTTGATTTTGACACGCAAATTTGTTGCGACCTGGTGCTGCTGCTGTTGCTGTCATTTTGCCACAACATAAATCAAATTACACACACACACACACACACACACACACACACACACACACGCACACACATGTGTGGTCATAAATAAGGTACTCATATGATGGTTGATGTGGCTGTGGCACATATTTTATTGGCCCTTCATTTGCATTTTATTTTGTATCGCCATTCGCTGAAATGTTGTCAGCCTGCAATTTGCGTGTGTTTCGAACGTATTTTATAATTATGTTAATTTATTTATTATGCTTAATTTATGGTAACATGTTTTTGATGCCATTGCCACTTTCCCACCATTTCTCTGCAATAAATTTACCCGCCATAATAACGATACATATTAAGGCAAAACACAAGCAAAAAAAAAAAAAAATTAAAAAAACTCAAGTCAATTAAATTGCTTTAGCTTCGAGCTAAAATAAACAATCCTATCAGAGACTCAGAAGTAGTATAACTGATTAAATTTCAATTTAAGACAAATAAAATTCCCCAGTAAAGACTTCAATTTGCAGCTTGTTATGCTATAAATTGAGTTCAAAATGAATAAGAAGCCAAGTCAGAAAGTAGAAAATAAAGTTAAGAGAACGGAATTTGCTTTGAGCACCCTTTGCATAGATAATCGCAAATTAATTGCTCTACAACAAGAAAAATGAGCTAAAAAATGAAAAATGAAAAATGTCAAGGTATAGTACTCTTCCTGATATGCTGAGCAAGTTATTAAATAATTTAAGCATTTCCCACATCTTAGTCCAAAATTAGAAGCATTCATTTTAAGCTGGATAAAGTCAAATCGTCTTACAATGATGAAATGGCATTGAGAATATGCAGGAAATACATAATGGTCTTCAATGAGAGTGTTGTGTTGCATTGTTAGTCCATTAGTACTCAGCATTGCTACACTGAAAAAAAAGACCAACTTCTAAAATCAAGAACATTTGTCTTAAATATTTTGTCCTTAAAATAATACCATTTTAAGACCAAATTTATAAAACTAAGAATATTAATCTAAAAAGTCGCAGTTCTTAATATAAGAATTAAAAATCTTAAATTGTTAAGAAAATATAAATATGTCATATTTCATATGAAGACAATAATGACACCGTGGCGCTCTGGTTAAAGTCGCCACTTCAGTTTGGTAAAAACAAAGTCGAGTGTTCGAAACCTGCTCTAGCCAAGGAAAAAACAAAAACAAGGAAAAAAAAAATAAATCCAAAAAAAGTACAAATATTATATCAAAAAAAAAATAAGCTTAAAGTTTAAAACACCTGACTTTTTTTTTTTTGGTTTGAGAATTAAGACTGTTTTGTCTTAAATTAAAAACTTATTCTTATTTGAAATATTCTTAAAATCAAGATGTGTTTTCGAAATTCAAGAATTTTATGTTCTCGACGCATTTTTTAGACCAAAATTCTTAGTTCTGAGACCAAAATCTTGATTTGAGAACATTTTTTTCATCAGTGTAGGCAACTCAGCACATTATGCTGATTATCCCAAAACGTCGAACCACGCGGCGTATACGTAATGTGCCCATCTGCATCTGCATCAAAGTGCTGAGTAGGTTTAGCTGAAGATGCCACAATATTCGACAATATTAGACTGTTGTCCGTGATTGCTTATACAGCAAAGGGGCAGAGGGGCAGATGGGGCAGAGGGGAGTACTTAGTAATGTAGACAAACCCCAATCCGTGTCGTAGTCCTAGTCAAAAGATTCAGCTGCGTTTCACGTACACGCAATTTTCAATCTGTGTATTTTGTTTGCCTTTGATTTCGAATACAACCTCAATAGCCTTGAACTGCACCCTCCACTAACGAAGGCCCAAAAATTAAAAACGAAATAACCGCAACTCATAGTTGAAAGTGATTGACTAGAAAATACCCAGCAATTGTCAAATATTATCTCACACAATCTCAGTCGTTTTGTCAGCTTAAACTTCAACTCGCTGTCGATTCAATCAGTTAAGCCAAATGATAGTATAAAGTTTCGGTTCATCTTAATTGGATTAACCACCTTTTACCCATTTCGTAGGGTATCTGAATGAGCGGATTGCAACTCAGAGTTGTGCTTGCCATTAATGTCAAGCGTGGGGCAAAGCCAAATTGATGCTGAAGCGACGCGACGTGGCAAGTAAATTGCATTCAACGTGAGTTGTGCGTATGTGTGTGTGCGAATGTGTGTGTGTGTGTGCGAATGTGTGTGTGTGTGCGTGTGTGTGCGAATGTGTGTGTGAGTGTATGTGTGAGTGTGTGTTTGTATGCTGCAGATTTTCTTAAACATTTGCTCGCTTTTTAATTTGGCTATTTTTAGTGCAGAGAAATACACACATATACACTGATAAAAAAAATAGGTGCTACAATCACGATTTTGGTCTCAGAACTAAGAATTTTTGTCTAAAAAATGCGTCGAGAACATAAGATTCTTAAATTTAGAAAACACATTTTGATTTTAAGAACATTTCAAATTAGAATAAGTTCTTAAATTAAGACTAAACAGTCTTAAATTCTCAAACCAAAAATATGGCAGGTGTGTTTTAAACTTTAAACTTATTTTTGTCTTTTGATATTTATACTTTTTTGGATTTATTTTTTTTTTATAAATTTTCCGATTATATGTTTTTTCCTTGGCTAGAGCGGGTTTCGAACCCTCAACTTTGTTTTTACCAAATTGAAGCGGCGACTCTAACCAGAGCGCCACGGTGCCATTATTGTCTTCATATTAAATATGACATATTTATATTTTTTTAACAATTTAAGATTTTTAATTCTTAAATTAAGAACTGCGAATTTTTAGATTAATGTTCTTAGTTTTATTAATTTGGTCTTAAAATGTTCTTATTTTAAGAACAAAATATTTCAGATGAATGTTCTTGATTTTAGAAGTTGGTCTTTTTTTTCAGTGTACATATACACACACGCACATATAGTTTACGCTCACTTAATTCTCGCACACACATATATATATATAGTATATATATATATAGTATGTATGTATATACTACATACACGTATACAAATAGGAGAGAAAAAAAAAACAGAAGGCCGCTATGGCACATTCATTTCCTCTCCACTTCATTCCATTCAATTCGCATTTATGTACCTCACCCTCTCCCTCTCACACTCTCCCCCTCTCACTCTTACCCCTTGGCCCGAAATGCAGTTTGCTGGCAAAATAAATCAAGCCGCACAAAAGTATGCTACACTTCTTTTCAACAGTCGTTCAAAATTTTTGATGGCGGTCGCAAAAAGAAATTAATTAAATAAAACCTGTTGTCCTTTGTAGTTGTTGTTGATGTTGTTGTTGCTGTTGTTGTTGCTGTTGTTGTTGGCTGTGGATTGTTGAACTGGTTGCGCTTTTTGGGGCCCCACCGAGTGCCAAGTGCAGCATAACATATTCATTTAAGTATGTGCATATTTAAATGTCGGTTTTCATTTTCATTTTCATTTCTTTTTTTTCTCATTTGGTTCGCCTTATTTTGGTTTTTTGCTTCTCTGTTTGCAATTCAAATGGAAATTAATTAATTTGCAGCTGCTTTAACGCGAACAACAACCATCCTCCATCCTACCATCAAGTGGAATCCAGTTAAATATGCCATGGGCAGCAAATGTCCCTGGACACCAACTCCATTTGATGGGATTGGGAATGGGATTGGGATTGGAATTGAGAATTTACTGGGATGCGGCATTTATTTGCTTTGCGGCATTTGGTGTCACTTCAACTTATTTCAGCCTTTAGTTGCTGTTGTTGTTGTTATAATATTGTAATTGTTGTTTGTTGTTAGGGGTTTCAGTAATGAGTTAAATTACATATTCCACAAAAACACGATGGATGTTGGGTTACGGCACAAGCTGTTGTTGGCTTTGTACTCATTTGCATTGAACAAGCATTGATTTTTGGCATTTGGTAAACATTTCCAACAAATGCAAAAATATAAATATTTTGGTTTATTCCAAGCAAATATCTCTCTAAAGAATCGAATTTCGAAACTCACATTCGACAACTGATTAAATGCAATTTATTGTATTTTTTGTCACCCTATTCCTTCTTATATAATACAGTACTAAAATAATTATACCACCTGAAATAAGATGATTATCAAGAATTTTAACTAACAAGTATTTCTCATAATTGATTAAATTTCACTTTCCGCTTTATAAAATTGTTTAATGCAACTTATGTATTAACATCAATTTGCATGTTTAAATCTTAGAATCGATCAATTCATTTACTGTAGATTAAACATTTTGAACTACATTAATTCTGACATGAATATTAATGCTCGTATTGTTGGCTGAATTTGTCGGATTCCATTGAAATTCAATAAAAATGGCGAGTACATTACTAATGACTTTTTGATAAGCATTAGTGATACACAATTGCCCAAATACACACACACACACACACATAGGCACATGCGTGCACTTACACCCAATTACACACACACACACACACACACAGATACATTGAAAAAGATAGAGTCAGTAACTGGTAGCATCATAACGGTTCGCTGTATTCAATTACAAAACCTTCCTAATTAACGACATGATGGCGACCGCGTCTCCCTCCCTTCCCCTTCCCCTTCCCTCTCCCTTCCCTTCCCCCCTCAGGCACAGTAACAGCCTCAACTCAACTCAGTTAATGAGATTTTGCGACAAATGAGCTTACATTTTATATAGGAAGGGAGATGACAAGAATCTAGATCAACTATAGAATTCTGACCACTGACTAACTCTGGGTAGTTAATGCAGTTAATTGAATTTAGATGCGATTTATGTTTCAAAATGCAATTAAGTTGCTTTAATGGTCACTCACTAATACATATACAGACATATATGTATTAACAGTCTGATTTGATGCGAGGGCAATTAAAAGCTGCCAACAGATGCGAACTTTAAGATACAATGCCGACTAAATTGACGATTTGTATCTTTGACTATCGTGTTTATGGCCAAAGCAACTGACACGCCATAAACTGTTGCAGATTGTGGCCAAAATAAACTCAACGTTAAATAGTTTAAAAATTATTCGATTGTAAATTTGTAGTTCATTTTATGCAATTCTTGGATAGAAAAAAATGTGGTTCTTGATGTTTTTATCAGAGTAAATGTTCCATTAATGGAAGGACTTCAGGACAAGTCCGCTCATAAAAACTATTGTATTTGATCTAAGAACTAAAAGATTTAAACTGTGTAATAACATGATAATAAATGCCATAAATCGAGTATAAAAAGAAAGGAAACCAACATAAATATTAAAATTAAATTTTTGAAGACATGTTATTCGGTTTAATCTTATGTAATTAAATAAAAACTTGGTTCTCCAGAAGTTCTGTTAATATTCTTTAATATCAGCAAAATAAATATGAAATATTCAAACATATTTATTTTATGTTATGGTCAATGCTAATGATGATTCAATGAACTTTATTCAATTACGCATTAAATAGATGTAGAATGAGAAGTGAGTAGTGAGTAGAGAATTGTGAATTGTGAATTGTGAAAAGTGATTGATGCACTCATTGCATTCAAAGCGCTAATTACTCGTAGTTGCTGCGAGCAGACATCAATCAAAGTACTTGTAAAGCAAATGAATGTGCTTATTGTGGAGAGAAACGAGGGGGAATATCGTTTACATAAACATAAAGTTGAGGAGAGAGTTAGAGAGAGAGAGAGGAGAGGGAGAGGGAGAGGGAGAGGCGGAATCAATTGCATTTTCTATTGCTGCCTTGCAATTGGCACTCGACTCAAGTTGGCAACAATTTGTTGGGGTGCAGGACACGGTGAGTTGCTGTTAACGGTGTTAAAGGACACAGCTAATGTGCTACTAGTGTGGACTTTGTTCTTGTGCCATATACATACATACATACATACAGATATGTAGGTTTATGTATTTATGAAATGTTTATAATTAAATGCCGCATGGCCATTGAAAGCCAGTGAACTGGCAAAAAGTAGTTTAGTCGCGTTTACTCAGCATCCAGCGAGCCATATAAAACACTACAAATACAAGCACACATGTGTGTGTATACTTATAGCTAAATATAGTTGCCAAATACACAGACCGTTCGAGAAAGAGTGAGAGAGAGTGAGAGTGAGAGAGAGAGAGAGAGAGAGATAGATAGGCAGACAGACACGTACATTAGGCCACAACTAACAAATGGGTCTGGGACTGAGCCTGAGCCACAGCCAGAGCCTCAGTTTCAGCCTCGGCCTCGGCCAAGTCCTTAAATGCCAGCAAAATTACACAGCAGTGAGCAAGTGGCCCAGCGGTGGGTCGGCGGCTCATTTGGGCTGCGGTTGGTGGGTGGGGATGCTGCCAAGTGCCAAGTGCCGAGTGTGGAGTGAGGAGTGAGGAGAGTGCGAGGGGCATTTGTGCAGCGGCCCAGTCTTAATTCAATTGTTTGTAACGTTGCCAGGCATTTAGGGCTAAATGCTTGCTAACACATAATGCCCATTAAAGGTGATGTATTGCATGTATGTACATACATCTACATTCAAAAGTATATGGAGACGGGCTGAGTGGAAAGTGAGTGGGGAACACAAACTGACAAAGGATGCTGTGAAGTCGATGGGCGATACGTTGGACTCATCAGTTTTTTGGCCAACCAATTGGATATGAGAAACATCCGCAAAAACCATAACAAATGATACCGGTTATAACAGTTTTATAACAGTTTTATATCACTTTTATAACAGTTTTATAACAGTTTTATAATAGTTTTTTAAGAGTCTTATAACAGTTTTATAACAGTTTTATAACTGATTTATTGCACTTTTATAACAGTCTTATAACAGTTTTATAACAGTTGTATAACAGTTTTATAATACTTTTATAACCGTTTTATTAACAAAGTTAGGTACGATTTAGTTGTTATCGTTTATTTGCTGTACAGTCAAGATTATACAGTTAATTAAAGTCGCAAATACGTGTATAACAGTATACCACAGTGGCGTATAATAGTTCAATTGTGTTATATTTCACAACATTTAATTCAAGTATTGACGTAATTAACATTCTTTCTAATTCGTAATTCATGTTTTATAAGTTCAATACATTTAATCGATAAATCGATTGGCAAAACGATAGGCGATTATGCAATTAATAAAAATAAGCCCCGATTTCTTTCTCGATTGCAAATAACTGAAAGTAGTATTCAAAGCATAACATTTAGACAACTTTTTGTGTTGCCTTTGCTGGACACATGACGTATACGCAATGTTTGCGTAGGCAAAATTCCTTAAAAAGTGAAACTGAATGCGTTGCCCGGCCAACAGTGCTTGTCAAAATGAACTTTAAATAACGCTCACGCACAGATACAAATACACACAAAGACCCCACACACACGCACACACACACACACACAGACACAGTCACCCACAGAGACAGTCAACTTATAAAGTGTTTGCTTTGCCTATTTGACAGAAATGACTTTGTGACACAAAAATTTGAAACTAACGCAACAAATATAACAAAAAGTCGCTGCAAAGCCACACCAACAACAATAACAAAAGCCACAAGAGCAAGAAAACCAGCAACAACAACAACAACACCAACAACACCAACAACACCAACAACAACAACAACAAGAGAACACAAACATAACATTTAGCCTTTTTGCCCTTATTGTTTTCTGTGTATTTCTTTACCTATGAATGTGTGCGAGGGTGTGATTGTGTGTATGTGTGAAAGGTACATAGTGTAGGCAAAATTATTTTTACAATTTCAATGTCAACGCGTAGAGAACCAAACACGCGCGAAGGCCGAGTGCCCAGAGAGCTAGAGAGTGCTGAAGAGGCGAAAGGAGAGAAAGGGGGAGGTAGGAGATTCATAGGTTGTAGATAGTAGGTTGGGTAGAGGGTGGAGGGTAGAAGGTAGGGCAACGGTCACTGATGGCCACAGGGCATTGGGTGAGCAACTAACTGCTGGGATGAGTAACTAACTAGCGTCAGCGTTGACTTAACTAAAAATACATACATGCTCGTACACAGTACACAGTACCCAGTAGAAAAAGTCGGAGATTCCAGGATAAAATCACGGCGATCTCGAATTTTCATAAGGTATTTATTTTAAGAGACCAAATAATGATAAAAATGAAATTCCGCATGAAAATTGGCAAAGTAATGCAAGTTTGAAGTCTGGTAAAGCTTTGAACTAGGCACTTTACAAGTACAATTTTTTCTCAGTTTTGGCATGATTTAAAAAAAAAAGGAAATCCCTCAGACACCAATTTAAAGTGTCGTTTTATACCAATTTGGGTACCAGAAAATGATTAAAAGTGAAAACTCTGGACTCTACATATTGAAAATATATTTTTTCCGAAAAGACAAGGTATACATTATGTTTTGGCGGGAAAAAGACGAAAATATAAAATTTTCTTAAGCCAAGTACAGAATACTTTCGCAATATTTTGTTTTTCGGAGTCTGGACATTTTTTTTAGTCAAATCAAATATTTTAGGCTTCTTTTACCCGTATTTTATCTTAATTTAATAACATTATCCCATATAGATAATTACAAAATGCATGCTAAAATCAAGGACTTTAAGCTTGAATTTTAGAATGGTTTTTATCATCTCTGTACTCGCATAAAGCCGACTTTTAAACTCAATCCAAGTGTGCGGGCAGAGTGACGATGACGGTGTGGGCGTGGCACTGCCAGTAATGCCAGTAAAACTTAAATAACAACCAGCTCAGCGGCGTGTACAAACCAATGCCTTTGGGGCCGTGCCACGCCCCTGTGGACCTCAAGTTGCGCACACAAAATATAAAAAAATAAATTTAAAAAACAGAAACATAAACATAAACAAAAAACAAAACAGGAAAATGCAAATAGAAAGTTGCCACAAAATGATTTGACAGGACACGCACGTAGAAGAGAACGACGAGAAAGACGACTCAGAAAAGAAGAGGGAAAGGAGGTTGCTAAGTGAAGGTGGAGGACTGTGCGCTGCGGCCTCATGTCAATGCCGCATTAAAAAATCATTTTCAATAACGCGCTCGGTTGCAGCCCCTCACACACACACACACACACACTCACACACGCACAAGTCGATTTGTATGCATTGAGAAGCACTTGAGGCACGCTTCACATATGTATGTAGTACATACATACATACATACTATACATTTTGTATTCGCATG